>PVIH01019752.1:0-34435 GCA_004025045.1 Sigmodon hispidus
GGGCAGGGAGCAGACAGTCCTATGGTCACACTGGCCCAATAATGCTTGGATCAGTCTTCACTCCCGGCCAAATCCAGTTTTGTCCCCCCTCCCTCAAGAGTGAGTCAGGTGTTCCTATAGATGGACTGGGGTTTGAAGGGTCAGTCCAGGGTGTTTCTGATCCCAAGCTGTTCAGTGGTTGTGGTTTGCTGCTTGGGCAGTAAGGTTGCCTTAAGGTCAGCTGATTATGGGGATTTTACAACTGGGTGTTGGTCACTACTATTCTGCTCGGAAATTCTGGTATTTTAATCTCAGGTTCTACTACTATGTCCTATCTGAGTTGATTATGACTATCTGGGCTGGGTCACTCTGTTTCCTTGGACAGACTTTCAGACTTTAGTTCCTTGTTCTCATGGGGAATGCTCTACCAAATACCTGAACTGAATGCCTGGGTCAGGCCCTAGAACCCAGGTTCCTTCATTCCCCCATTTTCTTTTTGGGTACTGTCTCAATCTTGAGACTCTGGCAATATGCTCATGGAAGTAGTCTATCTAGAAGATGGTCTTGTGCCCACCCCTGCAGCCCAAACTGATCTGCAAGGTCTCAACAGAGCAGCTGGGACCTGACTTGAAAAGCCAACTCTAGGAACCTTTGGCCTCCACAAAAAGATTTGTTTCCTATGCTAGGTCTGCTTTTAACATTTTAACCTGTTATGGGTTTGGGGGTAATGGTCGTAGTTCCTCTTTATTACTGCTTTAAGTTGACATTGGGGCATTGTTGTTAGGGCCCCAAAAGGTTGAAAAGGTAGTAAAGGAAGTGGGCTCCAGGGCTTCTGTTGGGAGCCCGTAGCTGTCTGATCCAGTAGTCGAGAGACAGGAAACAACACATATTGGTAGAACTGGTTCACAGGCTTCTAGTCAGTCCACAGCTCCTAGTCAAATGGACATCTGTTGAGATATGTTAAAACTAAGAACAAAAGTTAGAATTTAAATCTTGGGCCCAGTCTTAGTAATTTGGGCAGAGAAGGAGTCCCCAAACTAGAAGAGAAAGGTATGATCCTTAGGAACAGACAGGTGGGAAAAACTTAGGTTGTACTTATCTGGAATCTTTTTGGCCTCTATGAGGTGGATCCAAATTTTGTGATTCTCTTAAGATCATACAAATTGCAAAAAGACATGAGAATTTTAGTTATATTAGTATTCCCAATCAGGCTTTATGAAATGAGCTTCAAAACTGGCTATCACCTTGCAGAAGGATCTGGTTGTCTGATTCAACCAAGCTGACAAAGTTATAACTAGCACAGCCGTCAATACTTGCAGAGATCTGAGAAGGACAAATTATACCTAAGTGCAGAATGAACAGCTTCTGAATCTACTAAAAACAACAGAGACCAGTCCATACCTAGTTAGCCATACCCAGGTCTCCACCTAGTTGGAAGCAGAAGTATCCAAACAGCATCAATCTTCAGCTACCAGGCCTTTAAAGTGGGAGATTTTCCCCCACAGTAGAGGGACATATGGGAGACGACTGACCTTACTTTGTCTAGGCAAAAGGGTTCAATCAATTCTCTAATGTCCTCAGATCTAGGCTGGGTTCCTGGCAACAGGCAGGCATTATGCTATGGCATCTTGCCCAGGTCAGCATTGCTACAATCCAGACAGAGATCCTGGTGTCTCATAATCTTCTTTGGAGACCTGGGGGTCTCTTTTAGGATCTGGGAGTCTCTGTCTGAGAAATAAACATTTTAAATGCCATATTCTGCAGATCTCTGAAATATGAGGGCTGCCCAGGAATGTCTGCATAGAAAAACTTGGTTTCTAGTTAATTGTTGTAAGCTTAACCCTAAAATTTATACAAGAGACTAAATCTCAATCTTATAATCACAGTGCTTACAAGAATAACTGCTTGTGTTTCCTAATAGCCTTGAATGTGCTGATAGCTTTCATTGTTTTCATTAGTACACTTCACAAATATTTCATGGATGTCTTTATTATCACTTTAAATCTTAAAAAGTTTGTTCTCAAAACTATGTGCTGAACTTAGATTTAAGATCTATGTCTGGCAAGGTAAGCTGTCTTTGCAACCCTGATTACATACTTATAAACTTGTTTTCAGATAAGTTAAAAAATTCAGCCTACATTTGTTGTTGAAGTCCAGAAATCAGTTTGTTGTTTGTGTTTATTATTTGTGTTCTGAAATGAATTATTTGTGTGCTTATCAATGCACAAAGTTTTAGTTTAATTGAAGGCTGTATCAAACATCTACTAGATACTGCTCACCTTCATTGTAAGGAATTTGAAGGCAAAAATAATTTTGCTCTTTGCTAGTTGGTGGGAGTTCAGGGTGAGAAATGAGAGGTAAATAGCATTAATCAGATAGTTGGACTGTTCCTGGCTAGAGCTACAGTCTAGAGTCTTGGTAAACTTTTTCTCTGTGTTATGCTTCACCATCCCATGTGGTTTTTGATGCTATTTGTTGTTGTTCCAGAAACTAGTCAGAAATAAAGATATTTCAAGATCTGTTTAGGACCTTGTCCCAGAGCCTGGTCTTTAGTAGAAAGACTATTAACATCACTTGACTAGTAAACACATCTGTGTTTTCATTGTCTCTAACCTAACCTGTATTTCCCTCAGAGCTGATATTCCTTGGAATTCAAATATCTTTTCTTCTGTTAGTAATAGCATCACTTGATTTTGAGGTATACTCTAGTCTATTATTTTCTTTTTAAATGGATGGAAAAAATTCAGAGGGAAAGCTGAATACAAAGTAAATATATGTGTAGCAATCTTATTTGCATTACTACCCTTGATAAGCCATGCTTATGATGCTTATCCTCTTTATAGTTATTGTTAACTTTTCTGCATTTTAAATTCATTTTACTGTTTTTTTGATAAATACAAAATAAAGAAGGAAAAAAAAGAACTGAGATAATAAAGGCTATTTAAACTAGAAAAAAAACTTTATTATGTCTACAAAGATCCTATCTACAAATAAATTGATATTCATGAATTCTGGATACATTAACATTAGGAGAAGAAATATTTAACCTAGTTCACAATCAATGACCTTTTTTCCTGTAATGTTCATAGAGTAAATGTTTTACAGTGTTTCAGTCCATAGACTCTACATTCCACCACTGTCATTTAAAACCAACCATGTAAAACAAGCTGCCCTTCTGTACAGCAGCACACTTGTCTTCCACTAACTTTCCATTTAAACTTGAGTGTCCAGTGTATTGTGCATGAAGAAATCGTGACTTCTAATCTGCAAGAAACTTGCTTTTTAATTTCTATTTCAGACATTTTTTTAAAAAAATAAAATAGTCAAGTTGTTTCTTCAAACATCAAGAGCTTGCAATGTGAAGCAGGTTTTGTCTCTTTGATTTCTGTTATGTAAGGCAAACTTTCATCCATCATTACAGTAGCTTCTGCTAATGCCAAGTTCTGTATTATAAAGAGGTGTTTTTCCACAAGCACTGCTCATAGTTTTAGTGTTTGAAGTCAACTGATTCCCTAGCTAATGTCCACACCCTTACTTTGACTTCTTGCTTTCATTTTCCATCATATGATCAAAAGACTTTCTTAAGCATATTTCATCTGTAAATACAAATAGTGTTTTTGTGGTTAAATAAAATTCATTTTATTTCTGAAAAAAAACAAAAAACAAAAAAAAGAATCTATTTTTACACTCAGCATGGAGTCTGTATGCTCAAATTAGGTCATCTGCCAAAGTTCTTGTCACATAAATATCAATAGTGCATGATGATTAATAAAAGTAAGCTAATTTCAACATTTTCATAATTATAGTTATATTCACACATACAGAGTTGGTTCCAACATACATACATACATACATACATACATACATACATACATACAGACTTAAAGCTAGCTTTCATCCACACATAGTTAACTCTAAGTCACATACATGTCCATATAACCATACATATGTCATAAACATTTTGCAGTGAAGATTCATCAGCTAATTCCAAAATGAAGAAAACACCAAATTGAATTAACCCAATATCTTACAGTTTCTTTTTAAAATTCAGTATCTGCAGTTATGAGAAATGACAGCAAACAAAATCTACATCACCTCTGACCTTCTACAACATTTTATATACCTTTTACAACATTTTATATACCTTCAGTCCACCTCTCTAATTCCTTAGGCATCTTTGCTTCAGACATTTCTTCTTCCTGTCCCTTTATTATCCCAATTCTCTGCCTTCTCTATCATCCTCTGGACAACATAAAAACTTTCACAGTTCTTTTTCACATTCTCTTCAGTATGCATACACTGTAGCAGCATATGACCAACATGAAGCATCTGAAATTAGCAGTAGGGCTTTTTTATTTTTCTTAACTAATAATAATTTGTAACCAACCTCTGTAAAAGATGACAAACCCACTGGATCTGAATGATCAAAGCAGCAGTTGCTTTGTCTCAGCAACTACAGTCAGTGACTGACCAAAAATGCAATTCAAAATGGAGTCATGTCATATGCTTTTAAATTTTCTCATGCATAGATTTTTAATCATAACAGATTTTAACCTTATTTAATGATTTCTATCCTGTCATATCAAAAAACATTTGAACTCCTGCTAAGTTCTGATTCCTGACCATAAGTGCAGTCACAGCAGCTGTGGGTGGTGACCGACTGCTATTGGGAATAAAGATAGCAAAAATATTTAAACCATTCTGTCTCAGCTTTATGCTTTTAACAAAATTAGAAAACAAAATTAGAAACAAAATTTTAACTTATCTGAAAACAAGTTTATCAGAACAGCATAAATAACTTTCTTGAGAGACAGGCAAAACTTCTCTGCAAGGCAAATAGAACTTTCTGACCAGAAACAGAACCTAATGAGCAGGTAACATTTGAGTTACAAAAATGCATGCACACATGAGTCTAAACATTAAACACACATCCTGTGGCCACATTTTTCACACACTCACACATTCATCAATAGGCATAGCCTGGCTAAAACATCTGCATAGATCAAACCAAACAGGACAATATTACACATGAAGAGAGCAATGAACAGTTTTCAGGAGGCAGCTATGGGAATGCTGCCATGCAGCAACAGGTCCTCCTGGTTCTTGGGAAGAAGCAGAGGCTTATTGGTCCTGGTCTTCCTGTTGTACACAAACTCCAGAAAACACTGAGACAATTGACAAACACAAAGCAAACACAATCTGCGTGGTGGACAACTGAGCTACAGAGATACAGACGGGAACTGCTGCGAATGGCTCTGTTCCCTGGGAAAGGGAGACACCAAGTCTCCTACCTTCCTCCAGACAACCCTAGAGGAGACTCTAAGGGAGGGGACCAGGGGGGCCTGGACTCAAGGCATATCTGCCTGCCTCCCCAATTAGCCCAACTACAGATACAGATGAGAGTGGCCATGAACAGCTCCATTCCCCGGGAAGGGGAGACACCTAGTCTCCTACCTTCCTCCAGACAACCCTAGAGGAGACCCCAGGGAGGGGACCAGGGGGGCCCGAACTCAAGGCATGTCTACCTGCCTCCCCCACTGGCCGAACTACACTGGTCCTGTGCAGGTACAGAAATACAGATGCCAAATTGCCCAGACAACAGATAAGGACACAGCAGACATGGAACAATTCAACCTCATTCTTACCCCCAATTAGCCCCAGAGTGGGGGTCCAGGGACACCCCCAAAATCCCAGAAAAGCCCGCAAATGATAGACCCTAGAGTCAGGGTACTATCCTTGGGAAGGGGGGGCCCAAGAACCCAGACTCCTGTCCAGTTGATGCAACTAGCAAGAGGATTTATTTTGTCTGTACAGGCGGGCTTCCTCCCTGCCTTGGGAGCAAGGGAGTAGCCTCATTTTCCTTCTACAGAAAATAATTCATGTGCAAGTATAAGACAGTCATATGTCAAAATGTATTAAGTATATTTGTTAATGAATGAACCAGAAATGTAATAATCTGCTTCAAAGATTTTAAAGAAGAAAAACATGAAAGAATGTTAGAATAAATTTGATATTTGTAGAAAAATGGATATCTCATTTGGGAAAATAAATTATAGTATATAAATTTCTGATTTGTTTTATTTGACAATTAAATGTATTTTTGTTAGATTAAATCAACTTTCATTACTTGAAGACATATCCATAATATTGTCAGTGTCATCACTTGACAGATAAATTTTAGCCCTCTAAATAAGAAATAATGAAGTTAATAAAATAATTACTCAAAGCTATCATTTGTTTTAACTTAAGTAGCTTAACATAAGGAAGGATAATTTCTATTTTTAACTGTGGGCCAATTTTTAAATTAGTAATTTCTTCAAATGTTAAAAATCTTTTGTATATACCTTATGGTAATGCATAATAAATACACTCTCACTTTATATCTCTGTAAATACTTTAGAAATATTTGCATGTCTACTCCTAAAACATTTAATTGTGAATATTATGGTATAATCAATCATGTCCTTATTGTAGAAATATTTTCTTTTTTAATGAAATGAGAACATGCTTTAAGAAACAATTTTTCCGTTCCAAAATTAATATTAGTAGTCAGCAAGGCTCATAAATAAAAGGCTCCTTTGTCAATCAATAATATTCACAAATTTTCTGCAGTGTGACTTTTCACTTTAATCAATTTTGTGTATGCTTATGGTATTGGTAAATTTTGTTCTTGCCTAGAGAATATGAGGAAATTTACACAAGTCCATGGTACTATACTTCAGTAAAAAACTGCAAGGCCAGTTATTTTTCAACATTAAATAGTGAATATTACCAGTGTCCATCAGTTTCCATGACACACCACAAAATAGCATATTTAAAGGTCCCCATTTAAAAAAACACATAAAAAAATATCATGCTTACAGAAATATGTGATTATGATAATACTACTTTTATTTTACTTTGCAGGGCATACTGTGACCTAAAACATAGAGAACTAGAAAGTAAGTATATTAGCAATAAATAGTTGAAGCTTTCAAACACAGGCCATTTAAAATTACACAGGATAAACCTATACAGAAGGAACACCTAAAAGCATTAAGTTTGATAATATATTTTTTAATTTAAAAAATATATAAATCTATGAAAAGGTTCAAACAACACATTAATCCATTATTTCTACAAAATATCCTTTAAGGGTACAGGTTAGGATATAAAATGGTATGATAAATGTCGCGCACCACCTTGCCTGCAAGGAAAGCGCAACACTCAGGATCTTCTTTCAGCAGTTTATTCGGGACCTTTACAATTGTTCTCTCTTTGTTCTTCTCTCTGCTTCTCCTTCTCCTCCCCTGGGAAACCCCACCCACTGACTAAATACTCTCAGGGCATCCCTAACCCTAACCCTAACCTAATAAGTCACGTGGGCACAGCTCATAGGTCCACAAACACAAGAACAAACCACGTCCCAGGCTCAAGCCAAATAAGGATTTGTTTATCAAAAGAGAGCACTCACCCATGGGGGGTGGAGGGCACAGCAGCACGCAGCTCTCTACAGCTCCCCCTTATTTAATAATTAAAAAATCAATCAAAAGCAGCGGGCAAGAGTAGAGGCCTAATCCCAATTGTGCAAGAGGACTTGTGCTATACCTAAATCCAGGTGTCATCCACTCAGACAGGGAAAGACCTGTCTGGCACCTGTTCTCATGAGGACAGGATAGTGGGTGCCAACCTGTATGCAATTAGGCATGCTCTTCATGAAGCCTTACCTAGGCAAAACCATGTGCAGGTCTTAGCCTCACAACCCATGCCAAACATTACTCTTCCAAGGCAGCAAGCCAAACATGTGGGGGCTGTCCTGCCTCAATGGCAGTGAAGGCTTGAACAACCATGGCCATGCTCCTACGTTGTGTGAACCTCATTTTGCAGATGCACCACAGGCAAATCAGAATTATCAGCACCATCAAGCCAGCCAGAGCACTCATTCCCACCCATTCCTTCAGATGATTGAGGGCAGTAGACATCCATCTCATCAGTCCTTCAGCAACTCCAGGGTCCACTCGAGTTGAATTCACAGCAACTATTGCAATTCTCAACTTCTCCATGGTCGCTTCGAATTTACCTGACCAATTTCCTATAAAATAACTTGACACAACTTTAGACAAATTTGCAGCATAGGAAAATTTTTCATACTGAATAGAAGTCACACATAGGACCTGATACTTCCATTCGTATCCCAACTGAGCCATCTGCCAAAGGACATCAACCTCCACTTGCACCAGATCAACTCTTTGGTTAACGAACATCAGCCTGCCTTTAAGCTGGGCAGAAATGCCTCTTTGAATATCTAAGGCATGGGCTACATTGGCAGACAAATTATTAAGTGTTTCAGCAGTCTGGACGGTGTGACTCATAGCAATGGTGGCCGTGGTGGCCCCAATTGCGGCTAGGGAAATGGCTGTAACAACAGCTTCAGTAATGCCAAAATCCCTCTTGGCCCTAAATATACTCATGGCGTTGGGACTTTGCACTGGAACGGGCACCCAGCGTGGCTGTGTGCCAACATAGCAAATGGGTATTGGGTAGCATTCCAACAAGCGGCATACCAGCAACTAGCATCAGTGCACACAGAGGGCTCCTCATAGCTAACTATGAAAATAAAAGGTAAAAAGATGGGCATCATGCCGTATGGGCAGAGGTTTCGGGAACACCGGCAGTATCCCCCACCTCAGCTCCATCTTCCTTTGTTGACATCACAGGAGCATCATCAGGGCTATCATCAGCATCGTCTGTGGCCTTGCCAGCATCATACTTCTCATTTAGGACCTTCCTGGTTAGCCATTCTGGTACCCACACTGGATCTTGCCAGTCCTGAGGAAAGACACAAACAGAACCTCTCGCCCATGTAAGCACTGGATTAGGACCATGCCAGTGGCCTGTGAAAATATCCTTCCATTTCACCATGCCTCTGTGGCTAGGGGTGAGAATCAGATGTCTATCTGCCGCGGAGAGGCCATCAACATCCTAATTTTAAAAATTAAGAGTAAACAGAGCTATAGATAGTCTTTCTTTGGGGGTGCAGCCATGGCCTATTCCCCCTTTTTGTTTTTGTAAGCATTCCTTCAGCATGCGATGAGCACGTTCCACTATGCCTTGTTCTTGTGGATTGTAAGGCAATCCATGAGTTACTTGTACATCCATTTGCCTGCAGAATGCAGTAAACTGTGTTCCAGTATAAGCAGGGCCATTGTCAGTTTTTACCTGAAGGGGCTTTCCCCAAGCTGCCAGGCCTCTAGGCAGTGTGCAATTGACCTTTACAATTGTTCTCTCTTTGTTCTTCTCCTCCCCCGGGAAACCCAGCCCACTGACTAAATACTCTCAGGGCATCCAATCCCAATAATCCAGGTGGGCACAGCTCATAGGTCCACATACCCAACAACAAACCACGTCCCAGGCTCAAGCCAAATAAGGAGTTGTTTATCAAAAGAGAGCACTCACCCACGGGGGAGGTGGAGGGCACAGCAGTAGGCAGCTCTCTATAGATAAAGTATCATGCTTCTAAAATAGTGGTTATCTGTACATAAAACAAAAAAAGTCTATCACTTAAATTTCCTATTTGCAGTCATGATGTCCTAGGTTAATCACTTGAAAATATTCTAAAACAGAAACCATGTGAACTTTGTGTAAGGATATATATTATATAGTGTGGCATTCTTGCCAACTTGACATTATCTAGAGACATTTTAGAAGAGGGAAATGCAGATATGAAAATGGTCCTACTAGATTCATTTATGGGCAAGCCAGTGGTGCATTTCCTTGACTGATAATTGTTGTGAGAGTTTTCATCTAACTATTGGCCATACAGTCACTGGCTATGTTCCTGTATGTAAGCAGACTCATCAAAGCAATTTAACAGTACTCCTCCTTAGCATTTGTAGCAGGTTATATTTTCCTTTTTGCACTTTGAATACAAGGCAACTATTTTATCACTAAGCTATAGTGCCATTTTAAATTTTAATTTGATATAATGTCTCACAAAATTGCCCTGGCTAGTCGTCAAACTCACTCTGTAGCAAAGCTATCTTTGTAAAGGATTTCCCAATTTAGCCTCTTAAAAAATTATATTGTTTTGCTTTGGTTTAATTTTGTTTTGAGAGAGAATGGAGGAGAGAGAGAGAGAGAGAGAGAGAGAGAGAGAGAGAGAGAGAGAGAGAGTCAGATGTCAGAGACAGAGATATACACAGAGAGAATACAAAATTGTATTAAATTGAATGGGTATGCGGAGGAGTTTGGGAAGGTAAACATGACCATATCATATTGTAAGGACAAATGTTTGAAATAAAAACATCTGGAACATCAGCCTAACCCTAACCCTAACCCTAACCCTAACCAAAACAGAAAAAATGGTAAGTATATATTTTCTGTTAAACACATATTTTACAGTATTGTTGCCTTTGTGATACTGAATGTGATAATTAATAATATAAATAATACTTGTTAGACTGAAGTAGGAGAAAAAAATATTACAGAATTATTTGTAAAAAAATGGTTTTTTTTTCTTTTGGTTTTAACTTTATTACTATACTTAAACGAGTCAATATTTGTATGTTCTTATTTTACATTTAATAAGAATTTTAGAAACAATTAAAAATATTAAAACAAAATAATAACAGTTGTAATATCTCACCAAATGTAATGGAAATTTCTGTAAGCTTTTTGATACTTCTTTTCTCTCATATACTACCTAACTATTTTTAAAAACCTACTGTAATTTTCTGGATAAAAAAAAACAGCTAAAAGTACTTAAAATAGTAATTGAATTATTTCTTTCTCATCTATTGCCTGCATGGTTTAGAAGTTCTGCAAAGAAAAAATTAGAAAGTAATTATTAAAACAGAGTGAGCTATTCACCTTGTGAATAGCTTTGTGAGTTGCAATTATTTGCAAATTGATGTTTGTGCGCTTTCATGAAGTAGATTTATTGAGTCTTGACACATTTTTCCTTTATAAATGGAAAAATAGTAGTACATACTCCTGGGGAATCAAGGTTAGACCCCAGAAATGTAATAGAATTTTATTTCCAGGTTGCCATGGAGATTTGTTAAGCAGTATGAGTCTGTGCTTATGTATTGATGGCCTCTGGTAAAAGCTTCAACTTCTTTTTGCTCAAAGGTGCTAAGAGGACAATCCTTGAAAGAGTCGGGGCTTACTTCATTCATTCTGTCTTGAAAGATATTAAATCACACTTTTCTCACTTCCCCTTGCTTCTTTGTTCCTTCCATTTCTCCCTCTCTCCCTCATTTGCCCTTTAACCTCACATAAAATATATTGGTATTAGGAAACAATCTACTGAGTAAGCTGAGCCCAAAGCCAGAAGTAATCAAAGATATTTGACAGGCCAAGAGCAATAGGAAAACTAAACACAGTATATTATCTTCAGTTGTTCTGTTTTTATTTATTTTTTAAAAAAATACATTTATATTCTCTATTTAAACACATCCTTTTTGTGGTCTGTTCAATTAAATGTCTTTTATTTTTCTTATTTATGTACATAATTTAATTTTGAATAATTTTTCTATCTATATAAGTGCATACAGGAATATAAATATTCAATCAAGACTATTTTGTATAGTAAGAAATAAAAACATGCTCAAGAGCATACATAATAAAAAAACAATATGAAAGAAATGCTTATGAATGTATGAGTCCATGTTCTCAGTAGTTCAGGGTTGAACAGATACTATTTTGTTAAAAATGAAAGAAATGCTTAAGAATGTATGAGTCCATGTTCTCAGTAGTTCAGGGTTGAACAGATACTATTTTGTTAAAAACATATAAGGATCTATGAAATGTTTATTTAGACATCAACAAGAGTAACTTTGTAAACAGCATAGTTAACTTACAAAGGCAAAGATTTGCAATGTCTATTTTGCGCTTAATGCATAGTCCAACTGGATGTGAAAAGAAGCAAAAATAGGGAGGTAAAAATCTGACAGTACAAAGAATAAATGTTAATCTCAAAATTCCTAGAGATTCATAAAATGATAGCAATAATCAAATTTAAAGTGAGCTACAAAATGCTAAATTATAAACATTTTTTAAAATCTCAATCCACTTTGGCATCCACTGCCAAACTTAACGTAAGTTGCTTTTGTTGTGATTTCTTGATTGTTTCTTTAAATATCTGACAAAACTCTAAATTTTTTATTGTTCCATTTAGTTCTGTATGCACTTGAATCAACTGCTGAATATACAGTTCCTTTGCCAATTCTGACCATAATCATTGATTAAGAAGCATAAGTTAAACACTAAGGCACATTTGAAGTTTTCAATTGATTTAAATAACTCAGAATAAGTTCACCAAACAACGAAATCGAAATCCTCTCTCTTTCCCTCTCCTGATAGGGTTTCGTTGTGTACCTCTGGCTGAGGTAGGCAAATTTCTGTTTTAAAGCAGTTTCTTCATTTGCTAGTATCTCTTTCAAAGGCAGTTTTTCTTCAATTCTAGAATTGGTAGTAATCATAATAACTGTAAATATATCAAAGAATTATTTGAATACTAATTGAGAATTATTAGGTGTGAAAAATGTCCTAAGATCTTCATAGTTATGAAACAAATTTGATTGTTATTTTCATGTTGTAGACAATAATTTCTACCTTAGAAGGTTGAACAAATTGTTCATCTATAAGTAATATCCGTCACAGGGTCTAGCATATGCCATGTATTTAATAGATTTTTGCCTTTGAAAGGGAATAGTAATTGAATTTTTGATTTATATTCTGTGCAGACATCTGCACTTTTATGAAGGATATATATATTTATATATTATTTAACTAAGTATAATACATGGTCTTAGTATTTAATAACAGTATATTTAATAATAATTTATTATACTCAATTCCTAAATTAAAACAAAAGTCTCCAAAATTTAGCAAAGAGTACAATTAAAACTATGATTAAATAATATTGGACTGACCCTTCGGATCCCACTCCAACTATAGGAACACCTGACTCACTCTTGAGGGAGGGGCGACAAAACTGGATTTGCCAGGAGTGGAGACTGATCCAAGCATTATTGGGTCAGTGGGACCATAGGACTGTTTGCTCCCTGCCCAGGGAGGGGATGGGGAGTTGTGGAGAAGAAAAAAATGACCTGATGTGGCCGGAGGGAGAAGGGACATTGAATAAGGATATACAGGGATGGAAAAAAAAAATTCAGAGGGAAAGCTGAACACAAAGTAAATATATGTGTAGCAATCTTAAAAAAAAGAAGGAATCAACATGAGTTCACTAATAACTTATTAGATTAAACAGAATACTTGGAAAAATAAGATAATTATAATAAAACAAGATGTCTCTTAATTTTGATAGTATGCAATTTTCATATAGTTTTGTAATCTCGGTAAATAAATTTAAACCAAGTGGTCATCAAAAAAAAAATATATGTCCCTGTTATGTCAATTGTTTATCAAATTAAATAATCTAAATTTTAAAATTTAGATCATAGTAAGTTGATATTTTATATCAAATTACTTATTAAATTGCCATTATAAATCTACAAAAGCTTGTAAAACACATAAGATGGTGCAACATTCAATGTCATACAGAGGCAAAAGTGAATCAAAGTTTTGTAGATGTATATACTCTCTAAGAATTGATTAAAATTTGTGCAAGAAAAATGATATTATCATAGATTTATGTGTTTTAGAGATACAAGTAATTTCTGTTTTGTAATTTTAAAAAAATAATGTTTTAAAGCATTATTATTTTAATAACTCTTTAATTACTTTTTTAGAATCAATCTCCAAGATAGCTCTAGTTTCAACTGAAATTATTTCTCTTTCTCTTCCCATTGAATAAGTCTTGAAACACAAGCATCCAGTTTTTAAATAAAAAGATATCATATGTGTTTGTTTGAATAAGAATCATCCCACAGTCTCATGTATTTGAATGCTTAGTCACCAGGGAGTAAAACTGCTAAGATTTGAAGCATTAGGAGGTATTAACTTGTTGCATTATGTATAGACTTATTGGATAAAGTATATCACTGTGTGGCATGGGCTTTGAAATTTCAAAAGACCTAGAAAGGTTCTCTCTTATTGCTGCCTACAGATACAGATTAAAATTCTTATTTTCTGCACCTTGCTTTTTGTGAATCTCTATGTTAATAGCCACTGCAGCCAAATATTGCAGTATGGAATCATCATTCTCCAAGTAAAATTGTTTACATTAACATAATTACATCTTTTCATATAACTCACTGGCCATCTATATTACAGTTTCCATTGTTGTAGGAGTAGGAAGCTACAAAAACATATGTCCACCTCCTACACAAAGTAAAAGATGAACAGAAATTGGGGCAACACAATAAACAAATAAATTAAATCTGTCTCCTAGTGATATGTAGTGGGATTATGTTGGTAATGTTGTAAATATTTGTCCCTGCTATTGGTTTAATAAAATGCAAATAGGCCAGAGGCAGTCAGGAAGTATGGGTAGGGCTGCCAGACTAAGAAAACTCTGGAAACATCTCAGAGCAGAACACAGATGCAGTAGAGTCACCAGAGCTGCCAGGAGACACAGAGAAAAGAAGGTGAAATGCTGCTCTGAGAAAAGGTACCAAGCCACATGGCTGAACAAGATAATAAAAAAAAAAAGATGGGTTAGTTTTAGTGTAAAATGTTAACAAGCTACATGCCTGGGCCCTAGGCTGATCAGCATAAATTTAACACAAGCGTCTGTGGGATGTTTTGAGCCTAAGTCGCATTGGGGCTGCAAGTGGGTCTAGATCTTAGGGCTAGAACAAAAAGTTCCGACCAGAAACATAATAAAACAGTGATATGCTTTTCCTTTTATATTTAGTCTTTATTTTTTTCTCTATTAATTTTACAGACACTATTTTATTGTATCTGAAAAGGACTTTGGTGCCATGTAGCAACTTATTAACTCAAAAAGACATGATGCTTTATCTCAATGTGATTATGGATAGGTAATAGTTTAGGTATAGTGATAGTGCATTTTGGAAAAATAAATTTTGACATCTAGATAACAAATTGCAAAAGAAACAATTAGATTTAAAATTGTACAAACACTTGTCACTGAATTTGATTGAGAAAATAGAAATGGAAAAAAGAAAATGTAGACTTAAGAAACTAATATTAAACTTTGTTGATTATGAAAAAAGTAATTAAAACTACAACTTTAGAGGGATATCTATAAAATTTGGTCATAGTGAGTCATAGGCAGAAAAATTTTAAATCTGATTATTTACAATGTGATCTAAATCTACAGCACTGACATTATGTTAGTGCCTATCTGGCTCTATCACTAACCAACTATAGTGGTTTGTAAAAATGTCTGTATGTTTGTTGTCCCTTCTACTCCTATTCTACTACATCCCATAATTTCAGAATCATCTATCAAAAGGAAAAATATTGCTTAATTTGAAAAATTTAATATTTTCTAAGGAAAATATTGTTAACACAATTTCCCTGTAGTCCCCCACTATCTCTGGCTCTTAAATTCTTCTAGCCCATTTTCTGAAATGATATTTGTTTTTTGGCATGGGAGATTATAATATAGATGATCCATTTAGGAGAGATCATTCTCAAATCTTATATTTTCTATGCCTTGGCTATCTGTGGATCTCTCTGTCAATTACCATTGCTGACAAAAAGAGTTTCTCTGATGAGGGTTGAGAGATAAACTAGTCTATGTGCATAAAAATACTTCATTGGGAATTAGTTTCATAAGATATACACTTAGTAGAGTAATACTAGAAGGCTGTCACTTAGGACAAATAATTAGTATAACCACAGATACTTGGCTCCCAAAATAGTGCCAGGTATGGGTTCTAGTTTGTGAGACAGGTCTTAAGTTCAATAGGAAATGCTTAGTTATTCCTATAATGTTTATGTCAATATTGAACCAGTAGGCATATCTTGGGAAGCTGCTCATTGGTGCATCATAAAGGATTCCATGATGAGTAAGACTGTTGTTTACTTTTCTCCCCTGTGAACATTCTTACACACTTTAGCAATAAGAAAACTGTATAATAGAAATTAAATTTTATGGTTAGTGTCAACAAAATTTCTTCATGTTGTAAATTTAGTCTATATTGAACAGAATATATTGATGAAAACACTGAATATACTTTTAACTTCATGCCTTGAGGGTAAGCAAGAGAAGTAATACTGCCTGAAAGTGAGTATTGTGGTGGCTTACATAACAGGAAGGCTGAGTTTTAAAAAGAGGGGAGGGAGCCATTTTCCTTTTTCCCTCTCATTTTTTTCTTTTATCTCATTTTTTTCTACAATAGAGATGAATTAAACCACAAAAGACACGAACAAACACGTTACACTTATTTTAGGTATAAAATAGTAAAAAATTATGGAGACAATATAAAGATCAGTATGAAAATGAATTATTTTTTATCAACAAATCTGTAATCCAAAACTCAGAAATTTACTGAAAACTTTAGGTGTATTCTGGAAGTATTTTCCATGTGTGTGCATGTGTATGTATGCATATGTGTATATGCACATCTGCTAATGTTTTATGTTAGTATGTGTAAAAACCTTGAATATTTTCAACGGTGATTTACACTTTACTTTTGAGTTGAGTGCTAGACATCATTGGTTGGCTAGACTAAAACCATGATTATCTAACAAGCTCTGGTACCTATATCTACCTCTGGGATAGCAGGTATCTCTTGTCATATCATGCTTTTTACATAAATGCAGGGTATACAATATTGAGCCATCACACAAAAAGTTTTTTGCCCTGCTGAACCAACTGCAGTTCCCTTGCAAATATTTGTTCTTGGTGATGCCAGTATTTGAACTAGTAGACTTTGTATAAAGTAGATTACATCCCATGATATGAACAGATCACATTCTTTCAAATTAATGTCTTAGGACAGTGTCTAACAATGCTATTATATCTGAAGGCAAGACATTAGAAATACCTTAGACTGACTCCTTGGATCCCACTCCCCCTGGAGAAACACCTGACTCAGTCTTGATGTTGGGCGGAGAAAACTGGATTTGCCAGCAGTGGAGGCTGAACTAAGCAATATTGGGACCATGGGACCTTGGAACCACCTGCTCTTCGTGCTGATGGGGAGATGTGGAGAAGAGAGAATGACCTGATGTGGTGGGAGGGAGAAGGGACCTTTAATAAGGATATACAAGGATAGAAAATGTAACTTTTTTATTCATAACAATAAAAAAATTCTGATAAAAAACAATGTTATTATATCTGAAGGCAAGACATTTAATAGGGTAAAGTTAAAATGACATTAGAATAAACCATAAAGCAATAAGAAAAATACTAGTCTGTAGATACTGTGATAGTTTAAATGATAATGGTTCCCATAGGCTCATATTCTCTCCTCAATTCATAAAAATTTGGAAAAGATTAGAATTGTGGCCTTGTTGGAGAAGTTGTATCACTGGTGACTGGCTTTGAGATCTTAAAGACTAGTGCCATTACAAGTATGAATCTCTGCCTCATGCTTCTTGTACAAAATATCTGTTCCTTTGAACCACCATCATAGACTTTTACCTTCTGAAAACAAGAGCCAAATTAAACTCTTTTTAAAAAATAAATTAAGGGTTTCCTTGGTTACAGTGTTTTGTCAAAATAATAGTAAAGTAATTAATTCAGAAACTTAAGTGAAAAAGCAACCATGCTGTGACACAGAAAATAGCCATGTGCACACTAAGTACAGATGGCATCTTACTCTAAAGATTATTTCAGTACTATTAATAATAACTAATGTATAGAAACAGTATAAATGTCCACTGTAGAATAAAATAGTAAAAATGTGTCACATATAATTCTAACATATGTTTATGTTTACAAGTATAAATAATACCTTAATAAAATAGCATTCATTATGAGAAAAGGGGGAATTATGTGAATTGGTTACACCATGGACAGAGTTTGAGAATTTATAATAAGTGTATAAAATACTGAGTATAAAAAGTTTCATGATCTCACTTATGTTTTCAGTATAAAAAATAAATGATCTAAAACACTTGCGATAAATGTAGACTTCTGGCTGCAAAATGAATTGAGAATAAAAGATGGATGACCGCTTAAGTAATGTGTGTGTGTGTGTGTGTGTGTGTGTGTGTGTGTGTGTGTGTGTTCCTTTTAAGTCTCAGGGAATATGATGAAAATGAGGGTAGAAAAATGGACGAACCAAAACATAGAAAGAATGATTGTAAAATTCTAGTCTCTGGCAAGACACAACCATTGTGGATGAATCAAAACGTAGAGAGAATGGATGTAAAATTCTAGACTCTGGGCAAGACACAGCCATTGCAAACAAGAGTTTATACAATCAGTAGATGCCTGCACTGTGTACAAAACAATCAATATGAGTGAAAAAGACATGAATGAAGGAAATGCTTATGGATGACATCCTTAACTAAAGAACTATGTACTATTGGCATATTGAGAAAAAAGAAAAAATTACTGTATTCAGTTGTGTACACAGTGATGAAGCCATCTGGTTCCATTGGATATTTCAAATGCAGCAGTTGTACAGATGGTACTGGAAAAAATGACTCCCACAACAAAATCAATACTCATAAATCTTAGGAGATTGACAGAATGTGGGAGGTTGATAAGATTGGACAGAAGATAAAAAAAGATAGAAAGAAAAGAATTATTAGAACATATTTTAGACATTTGTGACTTGTCAAAGAAGAAAGTTATTAGAGGAAGCCAATGTAGGATTGGAAAAAGACCAGGTGCTAGGGAAACCACCAAGAACTCATAAGATGTCCCTGGCTAGGTCTCCAACCAATAGCAAAGGTGTTGCCAAAAAAAGACTTCCCCTATTATCAAATGAATGACCTTCAGTACCATCACAAAACTTACATCCAACAATGAATAAAGGTAGAGGCAAAGCTATATGGCTGAGCACTGGGCTAAGTCCCTGGTCCAGCTGAGAGTGGGGGAGGAGACTCTACATGAGCAAAGGGATAGGGATTATGAGGAAAATTCTCACAGTGATGGGTGGCTGGAACTCTGGAGAACTCACTGAATCAAGAACAGCCACCTGGGAACCATCTGGAAGAGGAACTAAGCCCTCCAATGATAGGCAACTGTCCACTAATGTGGGCAATATGTGGAACCTCAAGGTGAGGGTTGAGCCTGTTTCTCTGTGCAAGGACTGGCACCTTGGAGCCCATTTCCTCCAGAAGAACACCTAATCCAGTCTGGATAATAGGATCAGGAAATCGGACTTGCCTGGAGTGAATGCTGAGCTAATCCACTTTGGGACCTCTTGCTCTTTCTGGGGAGAGAATGGGGAAGGCTGACAAGGAGGGGGTCAGGAAGGGGAAGGGAGTTGGAACAAGAGGCTACATAGATTTAAAAAAAGACTTTATTCTATAAAAATAAATAAATAAATAAATGTAAATAAAGACTACTTAATAAAAAAAAAAGTACTCAATAGTTACCATGGATTGGTGGAGAAAGAGATAGATTAATGTAGATCACAGGGAACACACACACACATATACATATATATCATGGAAAAGATAAGAGACAAAATGTACAATTATGACTTAAGGTCATTAGATAGTGTCAATACGGAAAATTAAATGAGCAGGTGTTTGAAAAAGCAAAAAGTAGCTATCTGATGGTAAATATGTTTACCTTTTTCATGTTAATTACTTTCCTGTTAGTATGTATCAAATACTGTCAATTTTATAAACTTTGAACATACACAATACATTATATTTTATAGTGAATATAATGTGGGTTCTTGAAAAACAAATGAAAATGAAGGACACATAGGCTAGGTGTAAAACTTGAAACCAATGTTGTTTATTAACCATTATTAGTAATCACAAGTTATTACAAATTTAATAAAAATAGTATTCACAATTCTTTTGAGCTTTTAAATAGGCAATTCCTCATTAGTACTGAATATTTTGTAAGTAGACTATAAGGTTTACCCTTGGTTATTTACTTTAGATAACAATGACATAAAACAGATCAAATTCTTGTTAAAGAATTCAAAAGAATATTTTTAACTGAAAAAACAAAGAGAAATTTAAGAGGATATTAATACAGGGACATATTAAATTAGGAAGAATACAAAATGGTTGAATATGGAATTCCCCTTTGACATATTTTGAAAATGAATCAATTGGAAATTGCAGAAATAAAGAATTTAATAAGTCAAAAAACATCTTAGATAAAAGCCTTAAAAACAAAACAAATTAATTGGAATAAATAATATGGGAACATGACAAGTTTTTTAAAGCATATTTATATAGAAACAAAGAAAAAATAAGAAAGAATGAAATGGAAATGCATTAACATTGGAATAGTATTAAGGGATCAAATTTGTGCATGATTGTTATACTTGAAAGGTATAAAATAAAAATTAAGAATACAGAAAAACAATGTGACAATAACAGAGATTTTTCCATTATCTGAGGAATAGTGGAAATCCAGATATACAAGACTTACCAAAGCCCAAGCAGATATGACCATATTTGATCCTGGTTATAAGGCACTATATTCAAAGACTCAAAAATACAGTGCACACAATAAATTTTAAAATCTGTGAGAGAAAAGTGTCATATCACATTTATAGGAAAGCTTATTATTCCAAACAACTATTCCTTAGTACAAACTCCATAGGTCATGAGGACATAGAATGATATATGTCAAGTCCTGACAGAAAGTAACAGCCAACCAGTGTGATCCATGACACAGTAAAGAAACCACGGAAATGAGGAAATGATCACTCTAAGGTTTGAGAGAAAGAATTTTTGTAGATAAAGACAGCCAGAGGCATCAGGGAAAAGTTCAGTAAAGAGAAAGCAAAGCAGACTGGCCACAGCCAAGGCTAAGGAAGAGGGCTGTGGGAAATTCCTCCTGGTTCTAAGGAGGATGAGTAATTGAGCAGAGACAAACCTGTGAACAGCCTGGGAGTTTGGGGTGGAGAAACAGGGATGAAGAGCTAAGAGGGTAGTGTGTATGCTTCAACTTATATAAAAGGTTAATGTGAACAAGGAATCTCATGTAGCATGGAGGTTATTGAGCTTTGATATATAACTTTTAGATACAAGTCAATGTAGAGTCTTGTGCCCCTTTGGAGGTAAAGGAAGATAATGGAAACCTGTTTTACTGGTTTCTGAGGAATGCTGCCTGTGAGCTTTTAGTCCTTTTATAGTCTAGCTTGAGCTAAGCCTCATGTT
The DNA here is from genome assembly GCA_004025045.1 of Sigmodon hispidus. Taxonomy (NCBI): domain Eukaryota; kingdom Metazoa; phylum Chordata; class Mammalia; order Rodentia; family Cricetidae; genus Sigmodon; species Sigmodon hispidus. The sequence goes on from PVIH01019752.1 coordinate 21,148, forward strand.
GCTTCAGGTACAGGTCATTTTCAAGTCATGTGACCCTTTGGAGGTAAAGGAAGATAATGGAAACCTGTTTCACTGGTTTCTGAGGAATGCTGCCTGTGAGGGGGTTTGGGGGAAGATGCTACAATGCAGGCAAAGAGGAACAGAGTTGAACACACCTGCAGGCATACCTTCTTTAATGCTAACTTGTTTCAGAGAGAGAGGAATTGGCATTTCAGCAGATTTTTGCCCTATGTGGCTTGAGACAATACAGTAATGCTGAAAAAGCTTCTATGTAGTCCTAAAAGCTGGTGCCAGTAAAACTTACAGAAATTTATGTACTTCAGAAAACTGTAGTCAGTATTCAGTTTATCAAAATTGCAATTACCCATGTCAAAACTCTGAACCTATGAAATTTCAGTGTAATATAAATATGGGACATAAGTCCCAAACATTTTTACATACCTTAAGTGAAAAATTACATCTGAATCCTGTTTATCCTTTACTATAATGCCTGTGAACAAGACAAACCTATCTGTATTTTTAACAAGAAACCTAACTAATAATTTAATGAGCTCCCGAGGTGGTTGTAGCTTTGGGTGGTCTGAGGGAGAGCTGTTAAACTTGTAGATATATCAGTACCCTAGTCATCAGTCATCATCACATCTGAGAAAGATAAATTTTACCTGAGTAACCAGAAGTGACAGGAGGTTTCCAGATACCTAAGCAACTACTCCAAGTTTCTCTGTGGTCATTGGAGACAGAGGTCTCAAGCCAGCATTAGTCTTCAGCTGACAAGCCAAGAAGATCTGACAAACTTTCCTTTGCAGTAGGAATTTCAGGAGACCAGCCTATCTTGTCTTGGCAAATTGAGACAATCAATCCCCATGTGTCCTGCTTGGCCACAGTCTGGATAGTGTTGTGCAGCAGCAGTTAAGGTGCTGCATTTAGAGCAAACTCCAGGCAGAAGTTCTTCTGCAGTTATCCATCTTCTTTGGTGGAGATACAGAGTGCTGTTAAGAGCTGCAATGACTTTATCATGACAAATTAAACGCTATATTTTCAAGTCTTTGAAGTATGTGAGGATTAGGAGATAATTATATGTTAGGTATAAGCAGTTTAGTATTGCTAGAAAGCAAAACCCAGTTTTCACAGCAAGACCAATTTAGTGTTTTTATAATCAATACCAAAAGGATTACTCCTACATTTTAAAATCTGACTGCCAGCAAGGTGCAATGCTATATATGAATGCATGAAAGTACAGATTTAATACCTCATTAAACCAGCATTATTTTAAATTCTATCTTTTATAAACCTTGTTTTTAGGACAAGGCAGGAATTATCATATAAAAAATCTATTCTAACCTAAAATATTTTTAAAAATTGCTGTCCCTTATTACAAGATGACAGTGAAGTCATATGACTTCCTGCTTGCCATGCTTAGTCAATATTGTGCCTACCCAAGTGTTGTACTTGATTAAAGTGGTGACAGACAGCCTAATTGTTGTTTCCTGGAGCAGATCAAATTTAGAGTTAGAGGTTTTAAACTAATTTTTGTTACAGATTTTTAGTCATACCAGTTCTTTACATTTTTTTTCCAGTAAGGGAAAAAAAACACAAAATAACTTTCTCTGTCGTTGCATCATACGCAGGTTAAGATAAGGCAGAGAGGCAAATTCTGAGCCCAGCCAGCTATTTATAACAACAGCTGAGTTATTACCAAGACACAGGCATCAAAGACTAGTCATAAACAAGCATGCAGAAGCCACATTTTCATCCATACAAATAAAATAGTCAAGACTTTTTAAATAGGAAGACAAATATGACGTTCTGCATGAAACCAAGTCAGATGAGGAACTTACAAAACCTGAAATTAAGTTTACAGTACATAGCAGCATGAAAACAAAAAGCAAAAGAAAAAAATCATAGAGATAAAACTGCATTTTTAGGAGTAAGGAAGTTGGTAGTAAAAATGAGCTACAAGACTGAAGGTAGAAAATGAGAAAAAGCATAGTGGGTCTGCAGTCTTACTGTAAGATGAGAGAAAACCAGGAAGGAGCAGATAGGCGAAGTATGCACATGGATCTGCAGGCTTCCAGAGCCAGAGCCACATGGAGAATACATGCAGGAGCTTAAACTGTGGGTCTTCTAGGCAGTTGGTGAGAGGAGTGAACAGCCCTGTGCTGACATGAAGCAGCCAGTGTCTCTGGCTTTCATTTACAATCTGTAACAAACAGAAAAAAAAAAAACATTTACACAGTTCACAGTGGGATATTTACACAGTTCACAGTGGGATTAGAAGGCAGGAACACAGAGTGGGGGAGGGGTGGAGATACAGAAAAACAGAACAGGAGAAAGGAAGGTGAGAGAGTGCAGAGCCCAAAAATCCTGGGTGAGGCTTTATGAGATGAGATAGCACCAGTTTGGATAAATTTGGCAGTAATTGTGGATTGGATTTAAACTAGGTGCTTCTCATTTCCAAACCTGTGCTAGAGACCTAAAACTAGGGTGGAGTATCCTCTTGGATAGCCTTTGGTCAAGTGGTAGGTAGGGGTATAGAGTGTCATTGGATAGAATGTCTCCTAACCAAAGGTCCCACAGAACAAAGACAAATGTTGTTCTGGAAATGAATAAGGCTTGTCACAGGGAAGCCACATTTTTGTCAGAGTAACCCAGAAGCCTTAGAACCAGAAAGGAACAAAAGATTTGAAAGACCTGGGATCATTTATAGGCTTTTGTGCTTGGAGATGGGTGAGTCATCTGAGACAAAAGTCAATACAGTCGTGTGTGTGTGTGTGTGTGTGTGTGTGTGTGTGTGTGTGTGTGTGTGTGTGTTTGTGTTTGTGTAGTGTGTAGCTGGGGTGGGTAAGGGGGTAAGAGGGTGAGAGAAATGGGGGATGTAAGAGAGGGAACGGCTTCCCACATTGCTAAAGGGACAGCAGGTAATGTACCCATGTTGTCTGCAGCCAGCGAGGTGGTGGGGAGGCCCTACTCTACTAGGACTCAGCACCAGGTGATGAATATTTTTTAATCACTGGTATTAGGTGGTACTAGGTTTCTCTGCTGACACTGTAAGGCAAATTAAGCAAAAACTGATAGGTAAAGGACCAGGTTTAATCTGAGCAGAGTTCTTCCAGGTAATCTTGGTCTAAGAAGAGAAGTCACGTGCCAGATCTATGGACTAGAGTTTAACTAATTGTAGGCATGATCTTGAACAGCTCCAGGGAAGGAGCTGTTGCTTCACAGGCTTTATAAGGGTCAGGGTTTGGAGAGAGAAGAGGGTGACTGACAATATGCTTCCAAAGGAGCACTTACATCATGAAAAAAGATGACTATAAAGGAAAGCTGTTTACTTCTTATTATACAAGAAGCTTACAGAGGTAAGTATGTGGCCAGGAATAAGACATAACCTTCAAAATCACATCCCTCAGTGACCTACTATGGGATAATGCTCTTCTAGTTACTTGTTACTTTTATTGGCTTAATAAAATGTTGATATTTCAGTACCCAGGCAAGAAGTATAGGCTGGACAACCAGACTTGGAGAATTTTTGGAAGAGGAAAGGCAGAGCAGAAGAAACCAGCAAGACACACAAGAAGCAAGATGAGAATGTTGCACTGAGCAAAGGTTTACCCATTTGTAAAAAACCTTGTTTTTGTAACAGATTAAAGCCATTCTAAAAATCCACAACTGCATGTCCCAGAGCTCTCTGGAGCAGGCGGAGATAAACTCACCCAAGCTGCTGCTAAGGGAATTTGCATGGCTACCACCTCCAACTGAGCAATCAGACAAGACTGCAGACCCTGCAGGACAGACTCAGACCCCGCCCAGAGGTGAGGAGGGGTCAGCAGGTCCCAGCGCCTGTATCCCTGCCAGGGAGAGGAGACTTGAGCTCACATCAGTTCCGGATCCGGTTCTGGGAACAGGTGCAGTCTTCAAAGCGAGTAACAGAAAAGCATGGAGCAGGCAGAGATAAACTCTGCCTGTCACGGGCCCCCCAGCTGCTGCTGAGGGAGTTTTCACAGCGGCCACCCCGCCTCTAATTGTTCAAACCGAGAAAGATTGAAGACTTGAAATTCAGTCCCCTGCACAGTGCAGAAGTAGTGATTGAGCAGACCTTTTCCTCAGAGGTGACAGGAGGCACACAAGCTGGAGTGCCACAACTGACCAGGAGCCACCTAATTGTGAAGCACTGAAGCCATGGGCAGATGCCAGTGCAAAAACTTGCATAATAAAATAAAGGACAACAACGTAACTCCAGAAGAAAGTGGCGATCCTACAAATACAGACCTGAACTGAGCAATGAAGAGGAAACAGAAGGAAGCATCACCAAAAATTACTTTTTGATGATCATTGAAGCTCTCAAAGAAGATATGAAAAATAGCTCTAAAGAAATACAAGAAAATACAAACAAAAAATTGGAAGATATGAACAAATCTATGAAAGAAACATACCAGGAACTAAAAGCTGAAATAGAAGCAATAAAAAAGGCACAAAATAAGGCAAAGATGGAAATAGAAAATCTGAAGAAAAAAAGCTGGAACCACAGATATAAGCATAACAAACAGAGTCCAAGAGATGAAAGATAGAATCTCTGAAGTAGAAGATTCGGTAGCTCAAATAGATATATCAGTCAAAGAAAATAGTAAAACTAAAAAAGCCATAACTCAAAATGTTCAAGAAATTTGGGACACCATGAAAAGACCTAATTTGAGAAAAATAGGAATAGAAGAGGGAGAAGAATACAAGCTCAAAGGCAAAGATAATGTTTTCAATAAAATCATAGAAGAAAGCTTCCCTAACCTGAAGAAGGAAATGCCTGTAAAGATACAAGAAGCTAGGGGGAAATGAAGAACTAGAAGAGCACCTCCATTTATTGAGCAAAAGTTTTCAGACTCTAGACAAACCTGAAGTCTGCATAAGAACAAAGTTCAGACAGGAAAGGTAGTTTAGGGTCTGATAACATTTAATTATCAATGGAATGTCTCAGGCCCAGGAATAGTCTAGAAAGACCAAACACAGGAGATAGTCAAAGAAAGGACTTAGAAAACAGCCCGCTAAGATAACAGAGGAAGTCTAAAAATTCCCCCAAAAGATGAGCTAATCAGAATTGCATCCATACTAAAAGACCCCAATTGATGAATAAGCTTGTGATTTTTGCACTTAAAATCCAGCTCCCAAAGAGGCAACACCTCCTCTGGCCACTGTCATGCCTGTGTATCAGAATAAAGTCCGTGTTGTGCAACTCATAACTTTTCAAAAAACCTTGCTTTTGCATTTCAAAAAAAAAAAGATACAAGAAGCTTATAGAACAGCAAATAGATATGACCCCAGAAAAATGTCAGCGTGCCACATTATAATCAAGCCACAAAACATACAGAACAAAGAAAAAATTTTAAGAGCTGCAAAAGAAAAGGGCAAACTTACATATAAAGGCAGACCCATCAGAATAATGCCTGACTATTCAGTGGAAACGATGAAAGCTAGAAGGGCTTGGTCAGAAGTTATACAGACACTAAAAGAGCATGGCTGCCAAACTAGAATACTATACCCTGCAAAATTATCAATCACCATAGATGGAGTAAACAAGATATTTCATGACAAAGTCAGACTGAAAGAATATCTATCTACCAATCCAGCACTACAGAGAGTATTAGAGGGAAAACTCCAACCTAAGGACCCCAGATACACCCATGAAATCACAACCAATCAATAATTCCACAGAAGAATACTCCAGAGAAAGGAAATACAAACAAGTTGCCACGAAAAATGGCAGGAAATATGAATCAATGGTCACTAATTTCCCTTAATATCAATGGACTCAACTTGCCTATAAAACGTCACACACTAGCAAGATGGATACAATAGAAGCCATCCTTCTGTTGCATTCAAGAAACACACTTCAACCGCAAGGACAGAAACAGGCTTAGAATAAAGGGTTGGGAAAAGATTTTCCAGTCAAATGGTCCTAAGAAACAAGCAGGGGTTGCAATCTTAATATCTAACAAAGTAGACTTTAGCTAAAAGCAATAAAAAGGGACCAAGATGGTACTACTTATTCATCACAGGAAAAATTGGTCAAGAGGAAATTTCAATCTTGAATAATTATGCCCCTCATATAAGGGCACCTACTTATGTAAAAGAAACACTGCTAAAACTCGAATCTCACATCAATTCTTATACCCTAATAGTGAGAGACTTCAATACCCCACTTTCAACCCTGGATAGATCAACCAGACAGAGACTCAACAGAGAAATACGGAGTCTAAAAGAAGTTATGATGCAAATAGATTTAATAGATATCTACAGAAGTTTCCACCCAAAGGCAAAGGAATATACATATTACTCAGCTCCTCATGGAACTTTCTCCAAAATTGACCACATAATTGGTCATAAAGCAAATGTCAACAGATACAAAAAAATGGAAATAATCCCTTGTAACATATCAGACCACCAGGGCCTAATGTTAGAGTTCAACAACATCAAAATCCAAAGAAAGCCTACCAACTCATGGAAAGTAAACATCACTCAACTGAACCATCTCTGGGTCAAGGAAGAAATTAAGAAAGAAATCAAAGTCGTCCTAGAATTTAATGAAAATGAATCGACAATGTATCCAAACTTGTGGGACACAATGAAAGCAGTCTTAAGAGGAAAATTCATAGGGTTAGGTGCCATATGAAAAACCTAGGGAAATCCCACACTTGGGACCTAACTGCTCAGCTAAAAGCCTTAGAACAATTAGAAGCAAACTCACTTAGAAGGAGTAGATGGCAGAAAATAATCAAACTTAGAGCTGAAATCAATGCAACTGAAACAAAAAGAACAATACAAAGAATCAATGAATCTAAGAGTTGGTTCTTTGAGAAAATTAACAAGATAGATAAGCCCTTAGTCAAACTAATCAAAAAACAGAGAGTGTTCAAATCAACAAAATCAGAAATGAAAAGGGGGACATAACAACAGACCCCCAGGAAATACAGAGAATTATCAGATTTTCCCTGACAAGCAGGGCCTTCAGCGTGGACCTAGACCTGGGATGGAAGCAAATGGAAGGCAGGAACAGGAAAGAACAGAAGGACAAGACAAATCTCTCTGTTCAAGTCCTCCTCAGGTTTATTATTACAGCAAATATTTATATAGAATCTCTTCCATGCAGATAGCTGGGAGAAAAGGGGGGGTGGAAAATACAAAAGAATATGGCAAGCCTTTGAGGGAGAGTAGCAGACATGGTATGATTAATATGGAAATCTATCTGTTATTGGTTGAGGGTCTGAAGTGTGTCACCTGCTGAGCTGAGAGAGCTACAGGAGAAGGCTGGAGGATGTCACCTGCTGAGCTGAGAGAATCAAGCCAGACTAACAGGAGTCATGGTTTAGCTAAAAACAATAAGAGTAAAGACTGCTGGCTAGCTATAGGAGCTAATTTACAAAATATAGCTAAGTTGGCTTTGGCTCCCAACATCAGATCATATTTTGAAAATCTGTATCCCACAAAAATGGAAAACCTAGAAGAAATGGACAGCTTTCTGGACAGGTACTACCTACTAAAATTAAATGAAGATCAGATTAATTACCTAAACAGGCCTATAACTCTTAAGGAAATTGAAGCTGTCATTAAAAACCTCTCCAAAAATAAAAGCCCTGGTCCAGATGGATTCAGTGCAGAATTCTGTCAGACATTCAAAGAACAATTACTAACTTACTCTTCAATCTATTTCACACAGTAGAAACTGAAGGAATATTGCCAAATTCCTTTTATGAGGCCACAGTTACCCTAATACCTAAGCCACTAAAAGACACAACAAAGAAGGAGAATTACAGACCAATTTTCCTCATGAATATTGATACGAAAATTCTCAACAAAATTTTGGCAAACCGTATACAACAATGTACAAAAGATATCATCCACCACGACCAAGTAGGCTTCATCCCAGAAATACAGGGCTGGTTTAACATACGAAAAATTGTAAATGTTATCCATCATATAAAGAAACTAAAGGAACAAAACCACATGATCATAGATGCTTAGATGCTGAAAAAGCTTTTGATAAAATCCAACACTCCTTTATGATTAAAGCCCTGGAGAGATCAGGAATACAGGGAGAATACCTAAATATAATAAAGGCGATTTACAAGTAGCTGACAGCCAGTATCAAACTTAATGGAGAAAAACTCAAAGCAATCCCACTAAAGTCAGGAACTAGACAAGGATGTCCTCTCTCCCCTTATCTATTCAATATAGTTCTTGAAGTTTTAGCTAAAGCAATAAGGAAACAAAGAGATTGAGGGGATACAAATTGGAAAAGAAGAAGTGAAACTATCTCTATTTGCAGATGATATGATTGTATACATAAGTGACCCACAAAATTCTTCCAAGGAACTGCTACAGCTGTTAAACACCTTCAGCAATGTAGCAGAATACAAGAATAACTCAAAGAAATCAGTAGCCCTTTTATACACTAAAGATAGAATAGCTGAAAAAGAGATAAGGGAAACATTATCCTTTATAATAGCTTCAAATAGTATTAAATACCTTGGAGTAACTGTAACCAAAGAAGTAACAGACCTTTTTGACAAAAGTTTTAAATCACTGAAGAAAGAAATTAAAGAGAATATCATAAAATGGAAAGCTCTCCCATGTTCCTGGATAGGTAGGATCAACATAGTAAAAATGGCAAGTCTACCAAAGGCAATCTACAGATTCAATGCACTGCACATCAAAATCCCAACACATTATTTCTTGGACCTTGAAAGAACAATACTCAATTTCATTTGGAATAACAGGAAATCCAGGATTGCCAAAACAATTTTACTCAACAAAAGAACCTCAGGAGTATCACCATCCCTGATTTCAAGTTATACTATAGAGCTACAGTAACAAAAACAGCCTGGTACTGGCATAAAAACAGACTTGTGGATCAATGGAATAGAATTGAGGATCCAGACATTCACCCAAAAACCTATGAACACCTGATCTTTGACAAAAAGGCCCAAAACATGCAATGGAAAAAAGATAGTATATTTAACAAATGATGTTGGCATAGCTGGATGGAAGTGTGTAGAAAAATGCAAATAGATCTGAGCCTGTCACCCTGCACAAAACTCAAATCCAAGTGGATCAAAGACCTCAATATAAACCCAGCCACTTTGAACTTGACAGAAAAGAAAGTGGGAAATACACTTCTACAAATTGGGACAGGCGACCACTTCCTAAATATAACACCAGTGCCACAGACACTGAGACCAACAATCAATAAGTGAGAGCTCCTGGAGCTGGGAAGCTTCTGTAAAGCCAAGGACACTGTCTATAGGACAAAACAACAGCCTACAGAATGGGAAAAGATTTTCACCAACCCTACAACTGATAGAGGACTGATCTCTAAGATATATAAAGAGCTCAAGAATCTAGAGCCCAAAACCTTGAATAACCCAATCAAAAAATGGGGTACAGATCTAAAAAGGGAATACTCAGTAGAAGAATTACGAATGACTGAAAGGCATCTGAAAAAGTGCTCATCATCTTCAGCCATCAGAGAAATGCAAATCAAAACAACTTTGAGTTACCACCTAACACCTTTTAGATTTGCTAAGATAAAAGGCAGAGATGACAGCCTATGCTGGAGAGGATGCGGATCAAGGGGAACACTCCTCCATTGTTGGTGGGAGTGTAAGCTTGTTCAGCCACTTTGGAATGCAGTATGGCGATTTCTCAGAAAATTGAAAATCAATCTCCCCAAGGATCCAGCAATATCACTTCTGGGTGTATACCCCAAAGAGGCACATTCACACTCCAAAGGTATTAGCTCAACTATGTTCATAACAGCATTATTTGTAATAGCAAGAACCTAGAAACAACCTAGATGTCCCTCAACTGAAGAATGGATTAACAAACTGTGGTACATCTACACAATGGAATACTATTCAGCAGTAAGAAAAAATGATATCCTAAAATTTGCAGGCAAATGGAAGGATTTGGAGAATATCCTCCTGAGGGAGGTATCACAAACCTGAAAGATAAGCAGGGGATGTACTCAGTCATTAGTGGTCTCTAAACAAACTAACAAGAAAAAAGCCAAGCATGCCCAAGCTGCAAACCACAACCACTAAACAGCTTGGGATCAGAAACACCCTGGACTGACCCTTCGGAATCCACTACACCTATAGGAACACCTGACTCACTCTAAATGGAGGGGGGACAAAACTGGATTTGCCAGGAGGGGAGACTGAACTAAGCTTTATTGGATCAGTGGGACCATGGGACTGTCTGCAGCCTGCCCAGGAAGGGGATGGGAGTTGTGGAGAAAGAAAGGGTGACCTGATGTGGCGGGAGGGGGAAGAGACCTTAAATGGGGATATTCAGGGATGGGAAGAAAAGAAAAAATCAGAGGGAAAGCTTAACACAAGATAATTTTATTTGTAGCAAATTATTTGCATTATCACCCTTGATAAGTCATGCTTATGATTTGTATTTTCTTTATAGTTATTGTTAACTAATCAGCATTTTAAATTCAGTTTACTGTTTTTCTCGATAAATACAAAATAAAAAAAAACCACAACTGCTTAACAAGTATAAAATAAGTGACTATGGAATGCCCAACTTTAATTGATAACACCTATAATGCAACTCTTATAGCCAAGGTTCAGGAATAATCAAGGATTACTGTTAAAATTATTGTAAGAGCCAGAGGTCGAGACAGCCTACTGCTCAATAGTTCCGTAGACATAACAGAGAAAATGAACTCATCCACATTCCCCAAAATATAGCTAGCTCAATAATGCTAACATGATGACACAATCAATACAGACATATGGACATAAATGAGGTAAATTCAACCAGGTTGCACCATCCTATGTAGAGCTACAGGTACCTAATAGCTTCTGAACGAAAGGAAATTTGTCTACTCAAGGAACAAGCTACTACAGAGATTATGATCAGTTATGGTCATGTATACATATGAGACACACTAAAGGGACTCAGTAGATTGTGTATGTGTGTGTATACATGTGTGTTTGTGTATGTGTACATGTGCATGTATGTAACAACAATAATTAACAAACAAAAGGTCATGAATGTGGCAGAGAGAAGACAGGCCATAAAAGAAATAGGAGTAAGGGAAGGTTAGAGTGATATAAATTTAGTACTTATGTGTAAGTATTGTAAAAATTATATTTGGTTTTATAATAAAAACCCAGATCAAGATATTGAGGGAAAGCTGAGATAACAGAAAGATAGAAAAATAAACTTCATCTAATTGTCACCCAACCAAATCCTCAGGCCTGTCTCCGTGAATCCTCAGACTACAATTCTCTTTTCCTCAGCTGAAAAGGGAAGTAGCAGGCCAAGGGAAAAAAGGTCTGCCTCCTTCAGCATTGTCTTTCTTTCCACGCCCAGCTATCTTATATCCTGGTTCAACATTCCTAGTACTAGGTTTGAAGGTGACTGCCCCTACTGCCTGGCCTTGTTTGGCGTAGATCTCAAGAATCCTGAGTACTTGGATTAAAGGCATGGTTACCTCTCCCTGACTATTATGGCTTGGCTCTGTGGGTGGCTCTGTCTTCCAATATATCAGACTATTTTTATTAAATATACAATATAATGTGAAATGCAAGTTCTCATAAAAACCCTAATCTTTTCTTTACAACCTAGATGTTGTTTAATACATATAATCCAAGCATATAGAAAGCCAAGACACAATGAATAATGAAATTTTGAAGTCAACATAGGCTACAAAATGAATTCCAGTCTACCCTAGGCAAATAGTAGGAATATCTCTGAAACAAACAAAAAGCAGTAAAAACTACACATGACAAATGTTTATAGGATAAAGATGATAGAAAAAAAGCCACTTAATACGAGAAAATGTTTACAAGCTTTGTATTTAAAAAGGAAATAGTATATTGAAAACAGTAAATTATTACAAAAATGGAAAAGTGAATGATAGAAAATTTCACCAAAAGAGAATCTCAGTGGACAGGTAAACAAAGAATATTTGTTACATATATGAAGTTTCATATTATTTAATCATAAAAATATTTTGCTACTTGTAACAACATGGATGCTAAATATAATAAGTCAGGTGTAGAAAGCTAAATATTACATATTTTTGGCTTTTTACCTGTAACCTAAAGCTCACCTTCTACAGTTATAAAGTAGAATAGTGTTTATTGGACCTTTCAAATTATAGAGAAGTTTAAGATGGAAAAAGAATTGTTGACAAAGGAACAGGTGAATGAGAGAGAAAAATCACTAATATTCTAAGACATAGATGAACTATGACTGAAATTTATTGAACATTTTAGGAAAGTGAATATAGTAGATTTTAATATCTACAATACAAATAAGCAATATATGAGGTGACAGATGAACCAATTGCTCTCATATGTTGAAATGTCATAAAATACTCTATAAATTTATGTAAGTACTGGGCATTAACTTGGAAATATAGCAAAAATATATCTGTTACCAAGTAAACACACAAAGAGCTGTTTAACACCACAACACTTTTGGCAATCACAAATGAAATCCTCAAGAATACATAGCTACACACCTATCAGAATGGTTACAATTAAGGCAAATGTGACTATACTACAAACTGCTCATGAAGCTAAGAAAATAGAACTCACATAGTTTGCTAGTAAGAATGGAAGATTGATTTTTTTTTAATAAGTCTGGCAACTTGTTTGGTCTTTTCTTATGTAACTTAAAATATATGTTCTCTATGACTGTGTAATTGTAATAATTAGTAGTTATCACACGTAAATGAAAACTGTTGCCTAAACAAAATCCTATACATGAATATTTATAGTTGCTTTATTTTAATAACTTCAAATAGAGGGAAAAGCTTTATGACTCATGGCAAATAATTAGTTTTAATCAGTATTATGCCAAATAATTTAAAGTTACAAATCTATATGAAATCTTCAGGAATTGAGTGAAAAATCTAACCCTAAGATGCATTATACTGCTTGATATGTTTAAATGACAAGTTTATAGAAATTTAAAAGAGCATAATGATATCTAGGTGTAATTGCCATGGTTCATGAGTAGAAGATGAACACTGCCTTACAGAGACAGGGTATTGCAGGTGGTTGCAATGCTGACATTCAATTTTGATACTGAAGTGCACTCCTGAAAAATAGTACTATGAGAAAATTTGAGGAAAGGCACATAGGGAATTTGTACATGTTTTGTTTATAATCTATTTTTTAAAGAATTTCATAGAGTATCTTTTTGATAATATTCTCTCTCTCTCTCTCTCTCTCTCTCTCTCTCTCACACACACACACACACACACACACACACACACACA
>PVIH01019753.1:0-34431 GCA_004025045.1 Sigmodon hispidus
TCCTCGTATCAACATTTTAGACATTAAATTGCACCTTGTATTTGTTGTTTGTTAGTGGTAGTTTGACCTCACTTATGTTAGTACCTTTCTCTTCCCCAGACACTGCCTTATGATGATCCCTATAGTATGTAGTTTTATATTTAGTTTAGAACCCTCTTATTTAGACAGAAGGGGGAGATGTAGCGGGAAATCTGAAGCTGTGCAAAAAAACCGCGCTGGAGTGCTGAGCCGGGCGGAGCCGGTCGTCTGGGGGGAAACGACGAAAGAGCGCTGTGCCAGAAGATGGAAGTGGCGTGCCTTGCTGGATGAGTGGCGTGGGGTAGGAAGGACCGTTCGGCTGGGACTGCTCTCGCTCTGTGGCGCAGATCGTTCCACAGATAGTTCGTGCTTTCCACGGATCGCTCCTGCTCTGTGCGGTTAGGATTGCTCCGGCTCTCCACGGTTGGGACTGCGCCTACTCACTGCGGTGTGGATCGTTTGTGCTCTCCACAGTCCTGCTCTCCGCTTCTTCATCCTTCTCTTACCTTTTCTCCTCCTCCCCCTGGAACAATCCCTGTTATGTAAGTAATTTTTAAATAAAAAAAAAAACCTTAGTTAGCATATATTTCTTGTTGGGTTAGTACCGCGATATTGGAGAGGATGTGGAGCAAGGAAAACACTCCTCCATTGTTGGTGGGAGTGTCAGCTTGTTTAACCACTCTGGAATACAGTATGGCAGTTTTTCAGAAAACTGGGAATCTATCTCTCCTAGGATCCAGCAATACCTCTACTGGGCATATATCCTAAAGTTGCACATTTGCACTCCAAAGGCATTAGCTCAACTATGTTCATAGCAGCATTATTAGTAATAGCAAGAACCTAGAAACAACCTAGATGCCCCTCAACTGAAGAATGGATTAACAAACTCATACATCTACACAATGGAGTACTATTCAGCAGTAAGAAAAAATGATATTCTAAAATTTGCAGGCAAATGGATGCATTTGGAGAATATCCTCCTGAACGAGGTATCACAAACCTAGAAAGATAAGCAGGGGATGTACTCACCCATTAGTGGACTTTAAACCAAAAGCAAAGCACTCCCAAGCAGCAAATCACAACCACTGAACAGCTTGGGATCTGAAATACCTTGGACCGACACCTTGAAGCCCATTCCCTCCAGAGGAACACTTGACTCAGTTTTGATGTTGGGATGAGAAAAGAGGATCTGCCTGGAGTGGATGCTGGAGGCCACCTTGGGACCTTGGGAACTCCTGCCCTTGCTGCGGAGGAGATAAGGAGATGGAGAGAAGAGACAGTGAGTGGGAAGGTCAGGAGTGGAAGGGAATTTGAACCAGGGAATACATGGATAAAAAAAGAAACTTTATTCATAATAATAATAGTAATAATAAATAGGAAAATAAATAAAATGTTAAGTTTTACAAATAAAATAAATATTTCAATGCAATGTAAAAAAAATTAACAGTCACAAGAAAAAAGGTAGTATGAAAGAAATATATTCTAGAAAAATGGTACATAAATTAATTACTTCATTGAAGTTAAGGGCATTCTTACCATTCTTTTGACATATATATTCTTAAGAGCACCATTCTGGTCCATTATTACTTTTACTTTTATTAAATAATTAATTTTTCTTTTTTTATTTATTTAAAAAGGTTTTTTTTTCCATATCTACCCCTGCTCCCCCTCCTTTCCCTCCTCCCAGTCCCTCCCAGCTCTCCCTCAGCCTCCTCCCACACCATCCCCCAATCCATTCCTCAAAGTGGGCAAGGAGTTCCAAGGTGAGTCAGTTCAGTCTGGCATATCAAGTTGACATAGGTCCAAGTTCCTCATCTCAGTATTAAGACTGGGTTAGGTGTTCCTCTGTAGGGAATGGGCTCCAAGATGCCAGTTCATACACAGGAGCATAGGCTGGTCCTACTGCAAGAAGCACTACAAACTGCATTTGCCATTTGACAATTGTCTAACTTTGGAGGGTTTATTTTTAAAAATTAACATTCACAAGAAAAAAAAAGTTGTATAAAAGAAATACATTCTAGAATGATGGTATATAAATGACTTCATTGAGGTTAAGGGAGTTTAATTAATATGATAATACTAACTCAAAATTCATGTCCTGAAGAGTTATTTATAAAAGGTGATAATTTTGAAAAAATGTAATACTTGCACCTTTCATTACAATTACAATATGTGTGTGTGTGTGTGTGTGTGTGTGTGATATTAATGGGCTTCATTGTGATGTTTCTCCATATCTATATGGTACATTTAGCATATAGACCCCAATCTAACTAGCCTCTCTGGCCAACTCCTTTGAACCCCTCTCCTGCAGTGCTGTTAGCCTGCCCATGGCAGTCACATCTAGATGAATAAACTTCTCTTGTGCATGTATGCCACATTCATCTGCTAATGGGCACCTACCCTGGCTCCATAGATTGACCATTATGAATAATTCCAAAATCAACATGTATATTGAGTTCTTGTATGTATGCCTTCATTTCTTTTATGTATATGAAGAGTGGTCTGAAGTAGCATAAATGAGACTCAAAACCAAATATCAGGAGAAGGCTGGAATATCAGAGAGAGGAAGCACCACAGTCAATTCTCACCCAGCTGTCCTGCAACTTCCTCAGCCTCATTCCTGCCAGTGCTTCTGTCTGCCTGGTTTCTACACCCTTACATACCCTATCCCATCCAGATTAGGATTAAAAGCATGTAGACTTGAACTCACAGAAACAGAAGAAGTTCTGTCTCTGGAGTTATGGGATAAAGAATGTTGGTTACCACTCCCGACTTTTCCTGTGCTGGGATTAAAGGTGTGTGTGATTGACTCAGCTGTTTAACCTTATATTCAAGGTGTGTGTGATTGACTCAGCTGTTTATCCTTGTGTTCAAGGATTTCCTGAGCTGTCTGCCTAGGATTTGACTGTGTGGTCTCTCTGATATCCCAGGATTTATTAAATATTTAGCATATATCCACAGTGCTCTTGGTGGATTGTGTATTAGCTTTGTTTTATTGTTTGGGAAACTTTCATGATGTTTTTCTTTATTTTTATTTTAATCACTTTTTCATTTTTTTATTTAAAAAGTTTTTTCCCATACCTTTCACTGCTCTTCCTGCCTCCCCTCCTTCCAGTCCTCCCTAAGTTTCCCCCACCCCACACCTCATCCATTTCCCTGGGAGGGCAAAGAATCTCAAGCTAAGTCAGTCCAGTCTGGCATATCCAGTTGAAGTAGCTCTATGAGATAACTTGAAGTCAAGGATGGTAAAATGCTTCCTGAAATTCTATTATTGAACAAGATTGTTTTGGCAGTCCTGGGTTTTTTTTTTTTTATTCCATATGAAGTTGGGTATTGTTCTTTTGAAGTCTGTGAAGAATTGTGTTTGGATTTTGATGAGGAATGCATTGAATCTGTAGATTGCTTTTGGTAAGATTGCCATTTTTACTGTGTTGATCCTACCTATCGAGGAGCATGGGAGACCTTTCCATTTTCTGATAGTGTCTTCAATTTCTTCCTTCAGTGACTTGAAGTTCTTGTTGTACAAGTCTTTCAATTCTTTGTCTAGAGCTGCCCCCAAGATATTTTAAGTTATTTGCAGCTATTATAAAGGGTGATATTTCCCCGATTTCTTTTTCAGCCCTTTTATCCTTAGTGTATAGGAGAGATGTTATTTTTTTAATTAATCTTGTTTCTGGCTACATTGCTGAAGATGTTTCTCAGATGTAGGAGTCCCCTAATAGAATTTTGGGGGGTCACTGATATATACTGTCATATTACTGCAAACAGTGATAGTTTGACTTTTTCCTTTCCAATTTGTATTTCTTGATCTTTTGTTGTCTTATTTCTCTAGCTAAAACCTTGAGAACTTTATTAAATAAATATGGAAAGAGTGGACAGCCTTGTCATGTTCCTGATTTTAATGGGATTGCTTTAAGTTTCTCTCTATTCAGTTTGATATTGGCTGTCAACTTGCTATATATTGCCTTTTTATGTCTAGATATTTTCCCTGATCTCTCCAGAATCTTTACCATGAAAGAGTGTTAGATTTTGTCAAAGTCTTTTTCAACATCTAATGAAATAATCATGTGGTTTTTTTCAGGTTGTTTATAAGATGGACAACATTGACAGTTATTCGTATGTTGAAACATCCCTGGATCTCTGGGATGAAGCTTACTTGATAATCGTCGATGATTTATTTATTGTTGTTGAATCCGGTTTGCCAGTATTTTATTGAGTATTTTTGAATCAGTGTTCATGAGGAAGGTTGGTCTATAATTCTCATCTTTGTGTGATTTTATTATCAGGGTAATTGTAGTCTCACAAAAAGAGTTTGGCAATGTTCCTCCAGTTTCTATTGTATGGAACAATTTGAAGGGTATTTATATTAGTTCTTTGAAATTCTGGTGAAATTCTGCACTGAAGCCATCTGGCCCTGGAATGTTTTTGCTTGGGAGACTTTTAATAATTGCTTCTACTTCCTTAGGGATTATAGATCTATTTAGGTTGTTTATCTGGTCTTCATTTGGTTTGGTAAGTGGTACTTGTCCAGAAATCTTTACAATTTAGTGGACTATGAATTTTTGAAGTGTAACCTAATGATTGTCTGGATTTCCTTGGTATCTGTTGTTATGTTCCCCTTTTCCTTACTGATTTTGTTAATTTGGATATTCTCTCTTCCTTTAGTTAGTTTGAATAAGTTTTTGTCTATCTTGTTGATTTTCACAAAGAACCAATTCTTTGTTTCATTGATTCTGTGTGTTGTTCTCTTGGTTTCAATTTTACTGATTTCAGCCCTGAGTTTAATTATTTCCGACCATCTACTCTTCTATTTGCTTCTATTTGTTCTAGAGCTTTAGGGTGTGCTGCGAAGTCTTTTGTAAGAGATTTCTCCAAATTTTTTATGTAGGCACTTAGTCTATGAATTTTCCTCTTAGCACTGCTTTCATTGCATCCCATAAGTTTGGGTATGTTGTGAATTCATTTTCATTAAATTCTAGGAAGTCTTTAATTTTTTCTTTACTTCTTCCTTGACCCAGAGGTGGTTCAATTGAGAAATGGTCAGTTTCCATGAGTTTGTAGGCTTTCTATGGTTTGTGTTGTTGTTGAACTCTAACTTTAGTCCATGTTGT
The DNA here is from genome assembly GCA_004025045.1 of Sigmodon hispidus. NCBI lineage: Eukaryota > Metazoa > Chordata > Mammalia > Rodentia > Cricetidae > Sigmodon > Sigmodon hispidus. The sequence goes on from PVIH01019753.1 coordinate 5,130, forward strand.
ATCTGATAGAATACAAGAGATTATTCCCATCTTTTGTATCTATTTATATTTGTTTTATAACGGAGTATGTACTCAATTTTAGAGAAGTTCCATGGGGTGCTGAGAAGAGGGTACATTCTTTGATGTTTGGGTGCAATGTTCTGGATATATCTGTTAAGTTCATTTGAGTTATAACATCTGTTAGATCCCTTATTTCTCTGTTAAGTTTCTGTCTAGTAGACTGACCCATTGGTAAGAGTGGGTTGTTAAAATCTCCCACTATTAGTGAGTGGGATTTGATGAGAGGTTTAAGTTATAGTACTGTTTCTTTTATATATGTGGGTGCACTTGTATTGGTGGCATAAATGTTCAGGATTGAGATTTCATCTTGGTGGATTTTTTTCTGAGATGAATAAGTAATGTCCTTTTTGGTCTCTTTTGATTGAACTAAGTTTGAAGTCTATATTGTTAGTTATTAGAATAGCTACACCAGCTGGTTTCTTGAGTCCACTTGATTAAAAAGTCTTATCCCAATCCTTTACTCTGAGGCAGTGTCTGTCTTTGAAGTTCAGGTGTGTTTATTATATACAGCAGAAGAAAAACATCCTGTTTTTTTATTCATTGTATTAGTCTTTGTCTTTTTATAGGTGAATTAAGACCATTAATATTAAAGAATATTAATGACCAGTAATTGTTAATTCCCATTATTTTTGGTGGTAGTGTATGTGTGTTTCCCTTCTTTGGGGTTTTTCATAGGGATTATCTATTGCTTGTGAGTTCATGGATGTATCTATCTTCTTTAGTTTAAAGTTTTCTTTCTAGTCTTTTCTGTAGGGCCGGATTTGTGGATAGATACTGTTTAAATATGATTTTGTCATGGAATATCTTGCTTACTCTGTCTATGGTGATTGAGAGTTTTGCTGGGTATAGTAGACTGAGCTGACATCCATGGTCTCTTATAATATCTATCCAGTAGCTTCTAACCTTCATGGTCTCTATTGAGAAGTCTATTGTTATTCTGATGGGTATGATGGTTGGCCTTTTTCATTTGCAAATCTTATTTTTTTTCTTTATTTTGTATTGTAGTGTTTTGATTATTATGCAGTGAGAAGATTTGGGGGGCAATCTATTTGGAGGTCTGTAAGCTTCTTGCGTCTTTGTAGGCATTTCCTTTTTTAGGTTGGGAAGGTTTTCTTCTATGATTTTGTTGAATATATTTTCTTTGCCTTTGAGCTGGTATTCTTCCTTTTCTTCTCTTCCTATTATTCTTAGGTTTGGTCTTTTTATGGTGTCCCAAATTTTCTGGACACTTTGTGTTATAATTTTTTTAACTTTAAAGAGCTTTTTTGGATGAATCTACTTCCTCTATTGTATCTTCCACACCAAAGATTCTCACTTTTCTCTCTTACATTCTCTTAGTTATGCTTGCACCTGTAGTTCCTGTTTGTTTACTCAGATTTTCCATTTCTAGCATTCCCTTCTTCTGTGTCTTCTTTATTACTTTATTGCTTCTATTTCAGTTTCAAGTCTTGCACTGTTTTCTTCACCTGTTTCTTTGCTTGTTCTTACTTTTCTAGTCTTTCTTTAAGAGATTTATAATTTTCTTTCAATATTTTGCTTGTCTTTTCCTCTATTTCCTTAAAGGAGTTTTTCATTTCTTCCTTAATTTCCTCCTTAAGGGTTTCTATCATCTTTATAAAGATATTTTTAAGATTGTTTTTCTCTGCTTCTTTTATATTGGAATGTTCGGATCTTGCTGTTGTAGAACCACTAGGTCTAGTGGTGCCATATTGTTCTCTATGTTATTGAATTAATTTTTGCACTGGTGTCTATCCATTTCTTTCTCTGACTGGTGCAAGCATTGTCATTGTCTGTGTTTCAGGGAGCTGGTTTTGGTCTACTAGATGCTCGTGGTGCAATTGGATCTCTTAGAATAATCAAAAGCAGTAAAGTTTGTATCTCAGGGAGCAGTTGAGATCTGCAGCTGGCGCTCTTGTGATGGAGCTCTCCAGAGGCTGTATCACAGGAAGCAGCTGAGGTTGGGGGGATGGATAAGGTTTGGGGAATGGATTGAGGCTTATGGACTAGAGAGTGCAATGAGGAGTGGTAATAGTCAGGCTTGTGTGCAGGGGTTCTGCTTGCTTGCCTGAAACTGGAGCTGTGATGGGTTTTGGGGCACATTTTGTTCCCCATTGCCCAGATTTAAGGGCTGCGCTGTCCTGTCTGTCCGGGCTGGTTCGCTGGGTGAAGGGTAACTTACCTCTTCTGCTGGGGCTTTCCTGAGGTTGTATCTCAAGAAGCAACTGAGATTGGGGGGGTGGACTTTGGGAATATGTTGTGGCTTATGGGGTGGAGGGTCCAATGAGGAGTGTTGATAGGCTTGCATGCAAAGATCTACCTTGCTTGCCTGCAGCTAGAACTCTTCTGCTGGGGCTCTCCAGAGGCTGTGTACAATGTTTCTCATAGTTACATTACCAATTTACATCCATACTAATAATAAGGGTTTGGTTTCATGTATGCCTTGCCAGCACTCATTTATTTTTAATAATAACTATTCTATCTGAACTGAGCAAAAAATCTTAGTGTAGTTTTGATGTGCATTTCACCTATGGCTAAAATGTTGAGTATTTTTAATATATTTTTATATATACTATTTAACTAAAATGTTAACAATTCACCAAACTTGGCTATGGATATATTTGAATGTTTAGCTCATGGATAGTTATAAATTATCAGTTTTTCCTTTATCACAATAGCCTGTAGTTATAATGCAAAATTACCAGTTCCTAAAATGTTTTGAATATATTAGTTAAGTAAAACATGACAACAGTAAAGTATAAACTAAAAATTTTGTCATTACTTTTGTTGCTCCCAAGAGCACACTCTTCATTTTGTGTGTGTGTGTGTGTGTGTGTGTGTGAAAGAGAAAGAGAGAGAGAATGATGACAACGTGATATAGTTACAATAATAATAATAAAATATCTAGCTTATATGAATAATAATATTGTTATACAGGGTAGCACATATATAGTGCAAAACAGAAAGGATATGAATCATGACTTCAAAGTCTAGGCTGGGATACATACAGTAACCTTCTCAAAAAAATCCAATGATTTATTTTCAAAAATTATATCATCAATGAGACAATCTTGTATTCAGAACCTCAGTTAAGAGGTTTCTGACTTCACTGTAGAGCACATTTGAAAGATTGATGTAGAATTAAAAGCTTTATTATTGTCCAGAAATGTACATTAGCTTTCTTGTATGATGAGTACATGCCTATTTTCTTACTGCTTTTGCTACTTACAAAAGCATTATACATATTTTATAGCTTACATACATTCACCTTCCCAATTAAGTGCCTTAAAGTATTACTGAAAAAAGTCTTGGAGTTCTCAGTCATTCTACCAATTTGTTTTGCCCTGGTTACAACTATATCCCAGACCGAAATTGCCCTTGAACCAATACCACAGTAGTTCATACCTTCACTTCCAAGAGTACCGTGAAAACCAGGGAACATCATCTTAAAGGATTATTTTTATTATTTACACATGTATTGTGCCTGTATGTGGGCATGTGCACATGAGTTCAGGGGATGTAGAGGCCAGAGATATAGGTTTGACATGTAACTAGAGTTATAAGTTGATATAAGTCACCAGGCTTGGATGCTGAAAACCAAACTCTACTCCTCTGCAAGATTAGTACTTATTTTAATGACTGAGCCACCTTTCCAGCCTCAGGGACTCTTCGTTTACACAATTCTCCCTATACAATGTTTACAGAATAATGGCAGCTCTGATTTGTAATGACATCTTTCCCATAACCTGTACTAGTTTGTAATTTTAGAGTTTTATTGGGAAACTTTATTTACTATTTCTCATTACCACAATTAATAGCTAGAAGTATTCAGAAGAATGATGATTATATATGCAGAGCTTGATTCTTCTATGTCCAGCAATATCTGTCTTGTACCAATTATTTCACAAACTGTAAATATGAACACAATTTATTTCATCCATTAAACACAGTAAAAAATGTTTAGAACTAGATTGAATGCAGAGTTAATTTATTCATCTGAAACCCTCGCTTAAAATGTCCAGTATACATGAAGAATGAGGACTACAAGTATAAAGGTCCTCCAACCACTTCAAAATATATGAGGAGTCAAATAATATTAAAATTATTGGGCTACTTAATAAAAAAAGAGCATACAGCATAGGTACTGTACAATTTGTAGAATGTCAGGTTACTTTGGAGGAGAGTTCAGGAAAGCAGAGTTTGCTCTGGGTTGAATATAAAAAACAAACTGGCTGTGTATTTTATAAAATATTGTCTATAAAGAGAGAGATAAATGTGAAAGAGTGCCTATACTTGACAAAGAAGCCATAATTATTCCTGTTATCTGGGAGAAAAGACGTTTTGTAATCATCAGTTAGTGCTATAATGGTGTTTTGTCTGTTCTCTAATGAGGTCATCATTTAATCATTTTGTGTCAGCTCATTATATTTCTAGAGTGATCTTCCCTCATGTCTGTGCTCCATGTGATTAGTTTCAGCAGGGGAACATCATGACCCAACTTTGAGTGCTAGGGTAGCTCTGAACATCATGACATACCTGATAGTGTCGACATTCTCATACCTTGAGGTCTGGATTTCTTTTCTTATCTTTCTTTTTCTTTCTTGTCTGGAAAGGAAGGCAGAACCTCCAACTGATAATTAAAGTAACAACAACAACGTGAGTCGAAGCACAAAAGTGCACACACACACTCCAGATATTTAATTAAGTGCTTTAATGGATTAATTAACGTAGTTCCTAAAAAGAGCTCTGTATGTAAGCCAGGTGCTTTGCTAAGTGATGTATAGATAGCTACATGTGAATTCACAAGTTCATCAATCTGATTGAACCACTTGAATTGTGTATATTATGTAAAGAACATGGTAGAATTTATTGTGGCATATGTTAAGTATTATTTATTATATGACACATAGCTCAAGAGGATCATTCATTTATGCCAGAAAAGTCATGGCAGCAAGCAGAAAGGAATTGCATGGCAGGAGAAGCAGGAAGTTGGTTAGTCATCTTGTGTGCATGATCAGAAATCAAGCAGTAAACAAGAAGTGAGAATAAACAATAAACCTCAAAGCCTGCTCTTTGTGACCTACTTCCTCCAACAAGCTAAAGGTTCTATAACCTTCCCAATACACCAATAGTTTGGAACTAATTGTTCCAATGCATGAGCCTGTGGGGGATAATGTACATCCAAACCACATTTCATCCCTTCCCTCATAAACCAATGGCCACCATCTCATGAGGCAAAATGCATTTGTTTACAACTTCAAAAGTCTTAATAGTTTAACAATCCTTATTGCTATAAAGAGACTCGATAATCACTGCAACTCTTTTTTAAATTATTTTTTATTTATATAATAAAGTCTTTTTTGTCCATGTATCCCCTTGCTCTCCTTCCCTTCCCTCCTCCCAGTTCTGCTCAGTCAGCCTTCAGCGTCCCCCTTCCCCAACCCCCTCATCCAAAAGGGCAAGAAGCCCCAAGATGGATCAGTTCAGCATGGCGCATCCACTCCCAGCATGTCCGATTTCCTTATCCTACTATCAAGACTGAGTTGGGTGTTTCTCTGAAGGGAATGGGATCCGAGGTGCCAACCCATGCACAGAAACACTGTCTGATTTTACCCCTCAAGGCTCCACATACTGCCCATGTCAATTGACAGTTACCTACCCTTGGAGGGCCTAGCTCCTTGTCCAGATGGTTTCCCAGTTACTGGTCTTTGTCAGTGAGCTCCCCAGAGCTCCAGCCAGCCATCACTGTGGGAATTATCCTCATAATCCCTATCTCCTTGTTCATCCAGACTCTCCTCCCCTGCTCTCAGCTAGATCAGCTCTGCCCAGTGCTCAGCCATGTATCTCTGCCTCCACCTCTATTCATTGTTGGATGTAGGTTCTTTTTTTTCTGTGTAATTTTTTTATTATGAATAAAGTGACATTTTCCATCCCTGTATATCCCCATTCAAGTTCCCTTCCCCCTCCCACCCCCTCCAGTCACTCTCTACTCTCCTCATCTCCCCATCTCCTTCCCAGCATGGACAGGAGATCCCAAGGTTCCAACATTGCTCAGTTCAGCATCCACTCCTGGCAGATCCAGTTTCCTCACCCCAACATCAAGACTGAGTCAGGTGTTCCTCTAGAGGGAGTGGATGTGGGTTCTGTGATGACACTTAGGGTGGTTATTTTAATTGGGGCTTACTTACAGTTTCAGAGCCTTCAGTTTATTGTCAAGATGGGAGGGAGCACGGCAGCCCGTAGGCAGGCATGCTGCTGGAATCCTAGCTAACAGTTCTTCATCTGGGTCCATGAACAGCTGGAAGAAAAAGACCCAATGGGCCTGTCTTGAGCTTCTGAAACCTCAAAGTTCACCCTCAGTAACACGTTTTCTCAAACAAGGCCACACTTACCCCAACAAATCTATATTTCATAAACCTTCTAAATAGTGTCATGCCCTAATGGCCAAAAATTCAAATATATGAGCCTCTGGAGGCTATTATTATGCAAACCACTTCAAGTTCCAACATTATTTAAAAATCAAAAGTCTCCTGTAAGGCTCAAGGTAGTTTTTTAACTATGATACCTTATTTAATCAAAAACAAATTATGTGCTTCCAGCCACTTAGTGGCACAGAAAAAAATCCCTTCTACAAAGAAGATCAAAATGAAACAATACTCAAACCCATCATGGGAAATTCAAATCCTATAGCTCCATACCCAGGGTCTGCTGTTCTGATGGAATCGTCTGGGCCTATGGCATACACTGGCTCTTTCAGACTAGCTCTGCTTCTTGCTAGCATTCCAGGGTTTTTGGAATCTCCAGCATCTCTGAGTCTCTCTTGAAACTTAAGTCCATAGTTTCATAGAATGACCTTTGAAGGGAATCCTGTTTATCACACATTGCCTGGTATCTTAGCTACTTTTCTATTGCTGCACTAACAACCTAAATGTCCCTCAACTGAGCAATGGATTTACAAACTGTGGTACATCTGCACAATGGAGTACTACTCAGCAGTAAGAAAAAATGATATCCTAAAATTTGCAGGCAAATAGATGGATTTGGAGAATACTCTCCTGAGTGAGGTATCACAAACCCAGAAAGAGAAGCAGGGGATGTATTAGTGATCACTGATTACTGAACTTTAAAAAAAAAAAAAGTCGTTGTATACAAGAGCTAGAGGCTAGAACATAGCTAAATGACACAATGCCTCACTTCTGCATTGATGGCCTCTGGCAGGGGTTTGGATGAGGAAAACTTGTTTTCTTTACGGGTCTGGACACAGGAAGTTTAATTATGCTCCAGTAAGTTAAATGAGGAGCATGAATGGGCATTTTTGTAAATGGGGAGATCATAAGAGTGGATATGAATCTGAGAGGTCTGATAACTGACTTTGATGGGGTGCATGTTGTAAAATCACCAAATTATATATACATACACATATAATGTACATATATGTGTATGTGTGTATATATATATATATATATAGAGAGAGAGAGAGAGAGAGAGACAGAGAGACAGAGAGACAGAGAGACAGAGACAGAGAGATTTCTTGGGTTAACTGGCTCTGGATAGCTCTCTTATCGGTAGAGGAGGTGATTTTACTCCTCTTGTCAGTCAAGTCAGTCATCTTGTCTGCGGCTGACCTTGGATGCCAAAGAGAAGTTTTGAATGAATTATTACTGTTTACCTAGCAAAGGTAATCATAGGGAAGGAAGACATTGAGTCTGCTCTGGGCAGGGAGAATAAAGGTCTGGAAGATTTTATCTGTGTGACCATTTTCTCACTCGGATAGGGAGATTATACATATATATATATATATATATATATATATATATATATATATATATATATATTAGAGGCCCTTGGCTCTGGTTGGTTAGCCTTGTGGTGCCAACGTGCCTGTTACATATTTGTGTGGTGTCCAGCAACCTATGAAGCACATTTATCCCAACAAAGACCCTATCCTCCACAACAATTTTCTGCATTAGTTACTTTCCTAATTGCTATAGGCAAATACATCACAAGAAACAATGTAAATGAGGGTAGGATTATTTTGGCTTACCTTTACCTTTCAAGGGGGTCATTCCATTGCTGCTGGAGGACATGATATCGGGAAGAGAAGGGATGGTGGCAGTAGGAAGAGGCCATCTTGTCATATGTTATATTACCGTGTAAAAGCAGAGAATGAACAGGAAGTGGGATCTGGCTGGACAGACTCCCATTGACTGAGCTCATCCAGTGAAGCTCCATCTGCTGAAATATACCACAGAATTCCTAAACCACCACCATTTGTAAGGAGGTCCCAATCTCAATCTTCCACCTGTATCCACACTTCTTTTCTTGTTCTTTTCCATCTCTCTCTATAGAGGGAAGATCTGAAGGTTTGTTTATTTCTGAAAACTGTTTATCCTTAGCTTTTTCTTCTTGATTGTTTCTTTTGTGAAAACCAGACTTGTCTGCTAAGATAATAGGAACAGAAATAAATAAGCTTTTAGTGAAGAACCCTGTGATAACTTGTCTAAAATCTGATCTGCAGCTATGGGACCATACCATTCTTCTATTGTCCCTAGTTCATTATTGTATTAGTAGTGAAGCTAGTCTGTCTGTCTGTGTGTGTCTGTCTGTCTGTCTGTCTATTTATCTCAGTGTGTGTGTATGTGTGTGTGTTTCCTACCCTCTTAATATTTAGTTTTTTCAAAATGGTTTTTCAAGAGAGAACCCATGCCCGGTACAACTCCAGTACAACTTTTTTGTACAAAGTTGTTGGAAAAGGATATTATATTTATGATATGAACTTATTAAACATGTCTTTCTTGTGTCTGTCTGCACATTGAAGCTGTGATCATGTACACAGGTGAATTAGTCTCCTGTCCCTTACTTCCTTCTCTGAAAGCAGTATTTCTAGTCTATTATTTGAGTCCTTCAACCCTGTTAACTTTGAATTTTTAGAAGAGAATAAAAATTAGAGGGGCATGAACTATAAAAAATGTTTTTCTAGCTGAGATATGACTATGGTAATGAGTTCTCACTTGGACAACAGGCCTTTGAATGGAATAAACTTTGAAAATATTCACAATGGATATATTTCCTCATCCCTAAAAGAATCCCAGCAGGTTCTTTCTAGACTCTTCAAGGTCAGAATTTGCTTTGGTTTTTTTAGAAGTTCCCTAAAATTGTAGGAAGCCCCTAGGAATGTGTTCCCCAGGAATTTCTACCTCTAAACTAGTATACATACAGCCTCAAGCTATTCATTAAAACTACCACATAGGTGTTTATAGGACAATGAAGGCTGCAGAGGCTCTTTCTCAAAGCCAGAAGATCTTTAGTGTGCCTCATTAATGCACTTACCTCTCCAAATTGCCTAGAGGGGATTTACTCATAAATTCAGTTGCTCTAAGTTCAAGAAAAATCTGACTTCAATTTGTCCAAGTCTTTCTTGTAAATTTGAGAGTGATGGCTCCCAGGGTCTTTGTATATCAAGATAAAACTAGGAAGTTCTCATTCAAGCATTAAAATTGAAGCAAAAATTCCACCAAGATTTATTGTTGGTTTGTTTCTTTGTTTTTTTATTTTGCTGGGGCTTTTTGGTTGTTCTTCCTTTTTTCTTTCCATTACAATCTTCCTTGGTGGAGATATGATTGAGTGTATTAGTGTGTTTTGATTCCTTCATTGTTATTTGGGGCTTATCTAATACATATTGTTGCCATTAAGTTTCCAGAAAAACAACTTTTGATTATGAAACTATTTTGAAATGTTAGCAACTTAGCATGACCATAAAAATAAGAATAGGCACAAGCAAATGAACAGGAGAAAATACACTAAAAATGCAATCTTTACCTTCTCATGTTTTGAATTGTCAATTTCCTGTATCATATCATTCTATATTGCATATCTCATTCCTAATAGTGTAGGTATTATTTCAGAATTTTTTAGCTTTATAGTCTGTATACAAAATATCTGAGTGGCTTACTCATTGCATATACCATGTTAAAACATCTTGAAGTAGTTTGTTTAATTACTTTTACTAGTAAATTTTACAAATTCCCATATTTTCTTCTTGGTCTTTAAGTGCTTTTTCATTTAGTTTGAAGAATTTATTTTAGCTTTTCTTTATATGGCAGTGTGTTTACTTCTTAATTTCTAAATAAAATCATTGCCTGATATTTAGTCACATTGACTATTTTTCTCTATTGTAAAACTCTCATGCTGGACTTTCACAGTGATCTGAGAAAAACAAGATGCCCCAAGCCCACTCCAAGCCAGAAAATGATAAAAGCTAAACCTTCAGTATGTCTCAACAGCCTGGTGACATTGTCATTCTAAATGTTCTTATAGAACTGGCCTATGTACTAGACTTTAGGTTTCTACCAAGTCCTGGGTCTTAACTGCAAGCTTCTTGGTGTAGAGTTCCAAGACAAAGAAAGTCCTATTTCCTTTCATGTTCTGCTCCCCAACATGTGAAATACTTGTGCCTTTGTCTCAAGACCCAGCCAAAAAAAAAAGACACCACACATGTGAACTCTCTGAAATGCAAAAGCAAATTTTATTAAAAAGCAGTACAAGTCGCAGCAGGGACCCTGTCCCTAACTTCATAGTGGTGGCTGGAGGAGGTACAGGCCCCTCTGCAAGCTGAGTTTTTAAAGGTAAAAACTACAAAGTTACACATCAATTAAGGGTCTGAGTATGGATACAATTCTGATTAGCTTATTTCTTAGGGGCTTCCCAGAGTTCTTCTGTTATCTTAGCCAGCTATGTACTGTGCTGGGACATTCTGTGGTTAATCCGTTGCTATCAGAGGCCCATAGGCTATATCCAGTTTTGTATTTTGTACTCAGAGTTCTGAGAATTCAAAACTCAGGCCTGTTTCAAGCTGGGGTTAGAGGCTTGCTTAAAATGGAGGTGCTTCCCTGGTTTTTCAACTGTTGCTGCTCTACTGCTAAAAATTCAGCACTGGTTCTCATATTAGAAAGCCTAGTAACAAACTTCAAATATTAAGCCTGCATTTAATTCCCTCTTCTTTCCCAAAACAGGCAGCTTAAACCTGAAGGAGGCATGATGTGAGAAACTCTTTCCTTTCTGACTTCTCCATTGTCTGTCTGTTTTATTATACTAAAAATAAGCTCCACTGTCTTCCTGTAGTTTCGTTAGCCCTTGTAAAGACATCTTTGGTATGTTAAGAGCTGTTTTCATGTGCATATGTGGAAAAAAACACTAACAGATCCCATTTAGCCAATATCTTGTTCTTTGTTCTCTCTAGAGGACACATTTAGAACACTATGTGCCACACAACAGTGATATGTTAGAAAGTTTAAGATGTCTTTCTGCGTGATTTATAGATCAAAGTGAATATCATAATAAGAGCAATAATATATTTAGAGATGAATGGCAATGTAAGTGTCTTAGAGTTTTATTGCTGTAAAGAGACACTGCAACTCTTATACAGAAAAATGTTTAACTGGGGATGGCTTACAGTTTCAGAGGTTTAGTCCATTATCATCATAGTGGAATATGTCTGCAAGCAGCAGACATGGTGTTGGAGAGATAGCTGAGAGCTCTGATCTTGATCTGAAGGCAACAAGAAGGAGATTACAACACTGGGCATGGCTTGAGCATATAAAACCTCAAAGCCTCCTTCCACAGTGACACACTTCCTCCAACAAGACCACACCTCCTAATAGTGCCATACTCCCTATGGGCCAAGCACGCAAATACATAAGTTTATGGGAGTCAAACCACCATAGTAAGCAGAATGCACCAAGCTTGAAGAATACCACAAAATGCACGTTTAAATATTTGCATAGCTTTAAGTGTGGGGTTCTTTTGTTTTGTTTGGGGGGACGTTGTTTTTGTTTTTGAAACAAGAACACTGGTTTTCCTGGGACGATATGTAAACCAGAGTGGACTCAAATTCACAGAGATCCACATGCCTTTTGAGTGGTGAGATAACGTTGCGTGCCACCATGCCTAGCTAAATGTTGTTTTTAAAATATAAATATTTCAAAATCAGTAAATTAGTTATTCTATAATTACTATAAAAATTTTAGAAGTTGAGTAGAATAAGAAAAAAGTAAAGAGTTAAAGATATAATCAAACATAAAGAAATAATACAAAATATTAGTATTGCCAGAGTATCTAGTTTCCATTATTTAAATGGAAAATTTTGAAAAAAACTAAAGAGGTAGAGGAAATGAGAAAATGAATAAATAAACAATGTTTGAACACAAAAGCAGAAGTATTAGTTACTTTCCTAATGCTGTGACAAAGTACCATGACCAAGACAACTTATAAAAGAAAGAGTTCAAAGGAGCTTAGAGTTCTAGAGTGTTAGTCTATGATGTTAGAGTGAAAGCCTGGCAACAGGCAGCTGAAAACACATATCACTACCTACAAGCAGGAGATAGAAAATCAGCAATGACACAATCTCAAAACCTCAAGCACACCCCAATGATATACCTCCTCCATCAAGGTCACATCTCCTTACCCTTCCTAAACAGTTCCATAAGTGAGGACCAAATATTAAAACACATAAACTTATGCAGGCCTTTCTCACTCATGACACCACAATATCACACAATTAAAATGGAGGATTTTGGTTGTTTGTTTTATTTTGTTTTGTTTTGAGACTGGGTCTTATGTATCACAGTCTTGACTTGAACTTGCTGCATAGCCAACGATGACCTAAAATGTACGATCTTATTACCTCTACCTCAAATACTGGAATTCCAGGAGATGAATACCACATCTGACTTCAAGTTGTTAGGAATATAATCCAGGGATTCCTATATACTAGCAAGCACTCTACCATAGTCAAAGAATACTATGGAAAAGCCAGAAGAGACTTTGTCCCAATAAATTTGATTAAAATAATATAGAAAATACATGATATTGTCTCAAAAGAAATGAAAAAAACCTTAATCAGTTGAAGTTATCAAAATTACTTCTACTAAGAAAATTAAAATAGACTTTTTAATGCAGTTGTGTACATGTATGCATACAGTGTAATGATTATATTCACTTCCCACTCTGCTTTACTCTGTTTCCCATCTCCTTTTCCTCGACTACCCCTTTTCTACTTAATTAATCCCACAATGGCTTCACCATTAAAGAAAATGAAACATGAAGCCCTCCTCCAATGTAGGGAGCCAGGAGCCCGGTCAAGCAGGCAAGATGGTGCCGGTTTCCGGTACCAAGGCGAGGCGATAAACAACATATCTGCGCATGTCCCCCAGTAAATTTCCACTCTGTGAGCCAAGCCCTCTGACCCTGCGTCATATCAGGCGAGAGTCTGCAACCAACCAAAAGGGGACACGTAAGAGGCGAGGGCTTGAAAGTATAAAAGCCGGCTCCTGGCAAGGGGTCGGGGTCTTCCCATTTTCTAGAGCTCTAATAAACTTGCTGCAGAAGGATCCAAACTGCGTACTGCGTTCTTCTTCGCGGCGAAGACAGGGCGCGGGACTCTCCAGAAATCATTAAAAGTTGATAGCCCCACAGGAGAGAATAGGGCCCCTAGCCCATAGAGTGTGTTTTGTTTTTTGTTTCTAACATAATATTTTTATTGATCACTTGGTAATTTTACATTATGCACCTGCTCACACTCATTTTTCAGTCCTCCCAGATCCATCTCCCCATCTTTGAGACCTCCTTCCCCAAAAAATTATGAAGAAAAAAATCTAATTTGTGTTGCTTGTATACTCACTGGAGCAAGGTCAAACTCCCAGTGGCCAGTCCCTTAAAGAAAATTGAGTCTTTCCCTACCTGTACCCCTTGCCAGAAGTCATCAGTTGTGGAGAACTTCCAATCAACATCCTAATCACATTTTTTTTAATTTTTTATTATTTTGTTTATTTATAAAATAAAGTCTTTTTCCCATGTATCCCTTGCTCTCCCTCCCTTTCTCCTCCCAATCCCTTCCTGTCAGCCTTCAGCCTCCCTCCTCCCTATCCCCCATCCCCTCCCCAAAAAGAACAAAAAGTCCCCAAGGTGGATCAGCTCAGCATCTACTCCAGGCCAGTCTGATTTCTTCATCCTAATGTCAAGACTGGATTAGGTGTTCCTCTGCAGGGAATGGACTCCAAAGTGCCAGTCCATACATAGAAACACAAATCATAATTTTTGAAAAGGAAAATTTTATGAAACTTTTATTCATTAAAAGATTAGTTAGTTAAGTGTATAGTATATATTTAATAGAGAAAGTATAACATCCAATGTAAAGCTTTGTAGTTTAGGTTCTCAATGGCTATTCTAACTATATATAAATTCATTGAGTTAGTCTCTGGGTCTGGTTGATTTCAGTGCATAATTTTTTTGGCAATGTCTTTTATGGTAAAGTTTTAATTTAAAAAAATAGAAGTTGGTGAGATAGCTCAGCAGGAAAAGGTCTATAGTAGACATTGCTTTGTACATGCTGTCCACAGTGCCAACTACATCAAGAAGATTGTAGACAGTATGGGCATCAGGATGGATGACACCAAGCTGAGCAAGGTAACCCATAAACTGAACTTAAAAAAAAAAAAAAAAACCTGGAAAATGTCATTGCCCAGGGTGCAGGGAAGCTAACTGGTGTGCCTATGGGTGGACTGAGACTTTCTCTATGTCCTCTTTCACCCCTGCAGCCAATTCTGTCCCTATTACCACAGAAAAGACAAGAGGAAGGAGGAGTATGTACAGTCAGATGGTGACATGGGATTTGGCTTGCTTGATTAAATTCCTACTTACCGTAAAATGAAAACTTGTTATATAAATAAATAAATACACATCAAAGATTACATGTGCTTATAATTCAAGCAAAAAAAATAGATGAGGAACACAGGGTATTAGGGAAGGTGGGCAAGGAGGTTGTAATGAACAATTGTAACCTTGTCTGATTTTAAGTGTTATCAAACAGTAGGTTTCTTGATAGCAATGAGAACTGAAACCTTTCTTAAGAGAAAGTGGGGAATAGCCTTGAACACATTGGCATAGGTCAAATTTCTGAAAAGAACACTCATAGTACAGGCATTAATGTCAATGATTAATAAATGGAACCTCATGAAACTCAAAAGCTTCTGTAAAGCAAAAGTCACCATCAATAGGGCAAAGTGACAGCCTACAAAACAGAAAAATATTTTCACCAATTTCATATCTGAGAGAAAATTAATATTCAAAATATATAAATAACTCATCCTAATATCTAGCAAAGTAGACTTCAAACTAAAATCAATCAAAAGAGACCAGGACAGACATTACTTATTCATCTCAGGAAAAATCGATTATGATGAGATCTCAATTCTGAATATTTATGCCCCTAATATAAGAATACCTACATATATTAAAAACACTACTAAAGCCTAAACCCCACATCAAATGTGACACTCTAATAGTGGGAGACTTCAATAACCCACTTTCACTCTGGAAGCAGCTAGAAATGCTGGAAATGCTAACACCAGAGAGGTTGGGTAAAGATGAGGGATGTAGAGGGTGAAGGGATCTCCCTGAAAAGGGAAGTAGAATAGATGTTAAGGGCAGACTGAAGTGGATGAAGATAAAAGAAGGTATCAGATGGGGAAGAGGTGGGATGGAAGGAGAGAGAGTATGGGAAGAAACTACTGGAATGGGGTGTTTGGGATGTGGTGTGGAAACTTTCTGAAATCTGTAAAGGTTATCCTACTATGGCCTCTTAGTAATGGGGAATGTGGAGTCTCAACTGGCCATCTCTTGTAGCCAGGTGAGGCTTCTAGTGGTAGGAGTGAGTTGCATTCAGTTGAGTTGTTGTCCAAGGGGGAAGTCCCATGGAAACCCCCAAACAACCCATGCTGTTGTTAAGACAATAGATTGCTTTCTGAAAATTGATTGAGGGGCCTAATTGCTAAGGACAATATCCACACAATTCACTGAACGTGGAGAAGTTGAGTTTGTGCCTACATGAAACCTTCACCACTACATTCTAATCTTTCAGAGGTGGAAGGTATTCTGCAGCATACTGAAGAAGATACATGGACACCAACCAAGCCACAAAATCTTTGACCTGCCAGAAAAATATGTTAGGACAATGTGGGAGGAGCCAGCTGATGTCCTATTTGATTTAAGTCCCACTCCACAAGAGGGAACCCATATCCAACACTGCTTGAGTAACCAATAACTAGAAACTAAATAGGCCAGAAACATAGGGTAAAACTAAACACTTGATTTTTTAAAAAAAAATCAACAAATGATTCCTAACCTTATTCTGCTATACTCATAGACCAGTGCCTCATCCAATCACCATTAGAGAGGCTTCCTCTTGCAGCAGGTGGGAACAGATACAGAGACCAACAACAGCCCGACAGTATGTGGAGAAAGAATCTAAATTGGTGGTCTCCATCAAGTCCCTCCCTCCCCTTAGAGCTCAGACAATTCAAGGTAGGAGGCAAAAGATGGTAAGAGACAAAGAGGATGGAGGACTCACTCCTGCCTGTGAATCAACTAAGCAGTGTACATATGAACATACAGAAACTGAAGCAGCTAGCATAGGGCTTACATGGGTCTGCACCAGGTCTTCTGCATATATTTAATAGCTATTAGATTAGTATTTTATGAGACTACTTATGTGAGAATGAGTGAGTCTCTAACTCTTGTGTCTGTTCTTGGGACTCTTTTCCTTCTGATGTGTTGCTATGTCCAACTTTAATATGCTAGCTTTGGCTTCATCTTATATTTTATTTTGTTATGGTTGGTGGATATCTCTTAGAAACCTGTTCTTTTCTAATAAGAGATGGAGAGGGAGTAGATCCAGAGGGGAGGAGAGATAGGGAGAAGCTGGGAGGAGCAGAGGAAGGGAAAACTTTTATATTTTATGAGAAAATAATCTATTTTCATTAAGAGAAAATAGTAATGAGTGAAAATAAGTTCATGTCAGGGGGATTTGAATGTTCACTGTTGAAAGCTAATATTACAAAAAGAAACAGCAGAAATGCTCTGGATAAATACAAAGATTTATGAATTTTAATACTTATTTTAAAAATAATATTATCTTTATGGTCCTTATAATTTAATATTGAATCAGAGGACTTAGCATATCCAGAAAGGCAAGGAAACTTAAAAAAATAAATTCAAATAATTGAATACATTTAATATTTGCTTATAATAAATGTGATTGAATATTTAAAACTATTCAGAATATAATAGCACTCTTTTATACCAAGAATATTTCAACCAAAATGCTATGTATGATAAAAACTATAAATGTGCATTGATAATAAATTTCAACATGTAACAAGAAAATAAATCCCAAAAGGAACAAAAAAAAACCTTAGATTAAATCATAGAGGTTGAAAGCTGTTGTTTTGTACATCATATACATATACAAATATGGAAGAATAAGAGAAACAGCCAAAATAAAGGAAGAAATGTATTATAACAACAACAGTGAATTTATGAAGTGTGTACTTGGACAGAGCAATTTAACTCCTAGACACACATCCTAGAAAGGCTTTGTGCTAAGCT
Source organism: Sigmodon hispidus (assembly GCA_004025045.1). Classification (NCBI taxonomy): domain Eukaryota; kingdom Metazoa; phylum Chordata; class Mammalia; order Rodentia; family Cricetidae; genus Sigmodon; species Sigmodon hispidus. Next base: position 22,629 of record PVIH01019753.1, read on the forward strand.
TGTTTTGAATAAAGAAAATGTGCAATCTATCAACTTCCCATTCAAAAATCACAGGTGCAAATAAGACAGAAATCCCAACACAGAGGAGGAGTGGACACAAGGACCCATTCCCAACCAGTATGATAACTGATAGCTGCTGGCACAAGGAAACCCATTCTCTTCAATAGAGTCTCCTTGAGTATACCAACCACGCTCCTGGGCAGGCTGCATGCCTGGAGTAGCTGACTGATTCAAAACAGACTCTATATTCTTTTGTGACCTTAAATTTTGAGATATTTTTTGTCATATTGTTTTTGTTGAGTTTCTTTTATTTGTGGGGCTTCTTTTTGAAAAACACAGAGAGATGAAGAAAAACAAGTGTGATGGGCAAAGTGGGTGGGATCTGGGAGAAATACAGGGAGGGGAAGAAAAGTGATTTTAAAATGTATTGTATAGAAAAAAATTAAATAAAAAATAAGAAACAAAGAAAATGTAACATTGGCATACTGATAAGGTAAATTATAAAAACTAATCTGAAAACTCCCATCCTAGAAATATTGAATGAAACTGATAACCCCCAAAACATGCTTCAGAGTGACAAATAAGTTGCAAGATTTTACAGTAAGCTGCATGTGCATAAGGTAATGAAAAGTGGGATTCGCTTGTATCTGAAATCCTTTCTACTTCAAACATACTGCAGCAAAAAAGACAACATAAAAGTTACCGCAGCCATGTGATGCAGTCGCTGGTGCCTAGCATCAAAAATATCACACGTATTGAAATATTTCTTGAGAAAAACATATTCAAACAAGAGTCTTAGAACTGGATCCCTTGGGCTGGGAAGTGGGCATCTCACACTGTGAGAAGGAACAGTGAGAGAGAGATGTTCAGAACTGAAGGCTACTGTGAAGTCCACTTGGCTCTGTTTCAGAAAACAGCCTTTAATTTATACCTTTTTAAAATTTTTTGTTTTGTTGAGAATTTCATATGTGTATCTTTTACATAATTTGTACCCTATGCTCTTATGCTACCAAGCCCCTCTCATGCCCAGAAATGAATTCCCACCTACTGAGCAGGTCTAAAGCAGCTCCTTTGGCTTTGGATTTAGATATTACTGTACTTGAACTAACAAACTCTGGACTTCACACCATTTCTTCCTAACCCCATCTGTCTCTAGGCTCCTCCTTTGCCCTGTTTAGATCCAGAAACATGTTACAGCCCCTCACCTTTCGAAGATGGTGGACAACCTCACAGCTGGCATCAAAATCAATCGTTAGCACCAATGACCCTGTTGTTCCAGTGGGAGATAGCAGTGATTGCCTCAAAGATGCTCGAGTTGGATTTTCAAAGAACAGTAGTAGGAACGTATAAGAAATAAAAATTAGAGAAAAATAAAATTTTAACTCATCTGCATGAGAAAATGTGCTAAGTGGAAGATTTTCAGATACACAGTTGCAAGCTCAGTCTGCCAGGCCCACAGTCTTAAGACAGACAGACATTATTTTTTTTTTAATGAAATCCCATTAATCAACTTCTAGAAATGAGTAGATTATTGTGCTAAGAACGTAGCCAGGCATAGTTTGGGAAACAATCTTTATTGCATATAATCACGTGTTTGAGTATTGGTCTTTTCATCTTTCTAGTATTGACATTCTGTCTGCTTCCACTGCTGTTATGATAGTCCTTTCTTCTTCCTGGGATGGAGAAAATAAATACAGTAGAAGAAGCGGAGGTGAGATGTGCCGTGACTGCTGCTAGGAAATTACCCTTTACTTTTACCTTAACTCCACAGTCATGCACATACCACAGTAAGTTTATTTCCAGCTGCGCTGCAGCAGAAAGTTCTAGAACATTCTCAGGTTTCTTGAGACCTCACTTCTATGAGACTCCTTTTTTTCTCTCTACATTCCCTTTCCCTACCCCCCCACCCCCCCCCACCCCCGCCACCGCAAGGCTGTGCCCATGGGCCAATGAGCAGCTCAGACTAAAGACTTAAACCTAAATCTCTCTTCTTGCTGGGTGGCTCCCCATTCTCTCTACAGTCAATTCCTGTCATCTGAGGTTGTGCTGAGGGACAACATTATTTCTTCCTAAAGTAGAAAACAATCATGTAGAGACAGAAGAAACTCCCAGTCAAAACTCTCCAGTGTCTCGCTTACTAAAGGTCCATTTCCCTGGAAGAACTGAGTGTGCATCCAAATAGCCCAGCACAGCCCTGCTCCCTGTTCTGTGAGATTTCTATTCCTTTGGGCTTTACCTCTCCCAAAAGAAGGCCACCCCATCTTTCAGGATCCTTTATCCCAAGAATCTCAGTTGCTTCATGGAAACCAAAATAAGGGGCTCTGTCAACCCTTAGAAATTATCTGAATTTCCAGCAGGAGCTGAAAAACTCGGGAAAAATCCCAATTTACAGTAATGTAAGCTTTCTGAACAAGAAGCAGAGGGCCTGGTTAATCCCCTTTCCATCATTCCCAGAGCTGACAAACCCGCCTCAATTCCTGATGGAGGTGCAAGCCTGTGTCGGAGAGACTGATCACTCAGCAGCCCCAGCCCTTGCTCACTTCTGTCCTTTGGAGAATCAAACATACAGCCTGGACATTGGCTCCAGGGTTTCTTCGCCCCGTCTTCCTCTGTAGGCTGCTGCTCCTCAGCTTCCTGTTCTCTATGTTCCTCTCTCTCCTCATTGTTGTCCTGGTCCTCCTCCCGGGTGCTCTCTGATTCTGCATTGCCAATTAGCTGAGCCATGGTGAGATGGAAAACGTGGCAGCTGAAGCCTTCCATGATCCCATACTTCACATGCTCTTGGAGGTTCTCAATGGTCAAAAAGACTCTGCAACAGGCCATGCACCTGAAGCCATTCTCGGTGGTCACAAGCCAGTCAGGTGTCTTGGCCCTGGGTCTCTCTTTAAGCGTGGGTGACCCTGGTGGGCTGTCTGACTCTGGTTTTTCTTCATGTTCTTTCTCTTCCCCACTGGGTTCACTGTCAGACAGGAGGTTTCTGGTGGAAACTTCAGAGGGTGGAGTACCTACCCACACAACCTCAGGAAGGGTGGTTTCCTCCATCCTTGGCTGCTTTTCTTGGGACTCCGAGGTTTCTGTTGTGTCCCAGGAGACAGCCACACCTTTTTTCATTTGCACCTGCATGTAGAATATTTTCATCTTCTTTTTCTCTTTGTTTATACATAGAGAGAACACACAAGTCTTATAAGATGGGCAGGATGAGGAGGCATGTTGTGAGGGACCATTAGTCGTCTCTCCTTCTGGAACCTGGTCTAAGGGTGATCTAGACTTGGAATTGTCTTGTAATTTCTGGGATCCTGGTAATGAAAATCAGAAATACAAGAGCATCTTCAGAGAGAAAGCTAAGGGAACATGAGTAAGAGTGTGTCACAGGAGAAGAGGCTGTAGGCTGATATGATTGAATGATCAGCTTGGTATTTATTGTTTGCTTTATGGGTGGGGGAGTGTATGCTGCTGTTATTTATTTCTAGGGATATTAACAGATGCTGTGTGCTTACAAGTGTGGAGTATGATAGTGAGGAATAAAGAGTGTGTGAAGTGGAGGTAGAGTGTGTACGCAGTGAAGATGAGATCTTGACATTTCATTGCTGTGGTATTTGTGGAATGTGGGCTATGGTGTACAAGGACAGCATCATGGGCCATACATTTTCATGTTGTGTATGTGCTGAGAATGTGCATATCTGTGTGGAGTATGGCTGCGTATGAAGTCTTTGAGTCTGTGCTGAGTAGTCCTACTGCACTATGCTGAGCAACTATGCAGAACTCTGAATGAAAATCCAAAGGCAAAAGCCACACAGTTCCTCTAAAGGTACTTATCTTGTCCCTTAGCCTGCTGCCCCAAGCTGGGAACCTTCTATCAAGACTTCTCACCATGATGAAATCAAGGCTCAGGATCTTCCACACCAAACTCCAGTTCCCTTAGTAGCTCTGAATTCTGTCTAGGCTCCTCTACAAAGCCCTGAGCACTTCCCTGGGCTTCTTCTCAGTCTTATCTTTGAATCTATATGCCTTCTACATTGCACCCTTAGTCTCACACCCAAAGAGTTTCACCCAAGAAGTCCCATACCCAAAGTGTGTCACACCCAAGGAGCCTCGCACCCTTACTACGTTGGATGAGCTTGTGTGGAGAAGAAACACAGGAGAAGTATTCTGAGGCAGAGGAGACCTCCTCTACCCCTGGGCTCTGGGCTTTGGCCACTCCAGGAGATTCTGGCTGAGTGTCATCCTCTTGTGACTTTGAAATTCCTGAGAAAGGTATAAGAGACAAAAAGATACGGTGGTTGATCATGCTTGTACATCATTTACCTATCCAACAAATACTTACTGGTGTCTGACAGAATCAGCAATTGCGATTAATGTTCATGGCTTAGAATCTGGCCCTAATGCATATTCTAGTTCCTAATCACAGCCACGGTTGTTTTTGTTAGTTTCTTCATTAAAAATGTAAGAGCAGGGATTGGAGAGATTGCTCAGCAGTTGAGAGTAATGGCTACTCTCACAGAGAACCTGGGTTTGATTCCCAGTGCCCACATCTTAGCTCACAACTATCTGTAACTCCAGCCACAGAGGAGCCAATAACCTCTTCAGACCTCTGCAGGCATCATGAATGCACATGATGCATAAATATACATGCAATAAAAAAGCATACACATAAAATAAAATTTTCAAATAAATAAATATGTAACAGTGATGTGTATAAGGCAGCCTTTAATAAATGTGAGGTCAATGTGGTTTAAAAAAAAGTAGAAAAAAAAAAAAAAAAAAAGTAGAAATATGGTCCCTGTCTAGAGAATTTGCAGTTAGGAAATATGTAACCTTTCCTATTTGGCCTATATCTGTTACATATGTTTCATTCACTGAAGTAGTATTTAATAAATAGATATTATGCATGAAGTACTTTTCTAAGCTCTGAGAACACTGAACTGAAATTCATCTTTGAACTGGACTTTCCATTTTAGTTGTGAAAGGCAAGCACTGAGCAGAAATAAGTAAATATATAAATAGGTCAGATGATGGTAACTATATAAGGGTTATCATATGTAGTTAACAAGTGTCTGATATCCAATTAAATTAGAATTTTAAATAAGTTACAGGCATATTTTTAGAGTAAATATGTCCTACATTCATGCTAAATGATCATTTGTAGCTTACCTGAAATTCAAATTTAAGTATAGTTTATATTTAATTCGGCAATACTAATAAAAGGTACAGATGAATCTATGTTTTCTTATGATTTGTACAAATCAGACCTGATATTATTATTATGTATAATATCCTCAGATGTGACATAAAATAACATGTGACTGGTCCTTAGATGGTGTTTAGGAATGTTTTTAAGTATGTATGCTTATGTATCTCTCTCTCTCTCTCTCTCTCTCTCTCTCTCTCACACACACACACACACACACACACACACACACTAGAATTTAGTGTATGAAGAGAAGACTGTCACATACATGGGCTGTGTGTGCATTTGATAAAGGAATGATGTGTTTATATAGCTATGTGTTCTCAAAGTATAGAGATAAAGAACATCTTTCTATATCAGAGAACATATGGAAAATCTGTGCCTATTTAATAGAATACCCTTATGAGAGCTTTGCATATGTTATCATATACACTGAGTGCCATCCAGGTCTAGGCAAGAATACAAAAACTTTACCTTACATACTTCACAGTTGGTAACACTCTCTGACCCTTAATACCAACTGTTTCTCCTTCCAATAATGATACCTGAGCAAAACATTCTAAAATATAAAGGTAAACAGGGAAACCAAACCCATTGCTTTCACTTTCCTTGTAACTGCCAGTGACAATTTGACAATACTTTGAGCCACTGTTCTCTGGGATTAGCCCACAGTCTTCAGGTTCCAACATCCATGGAAGCTGAAGGACTCTACATTGGACAAAAGTCTCCATTTGAGCATCTAGGTTGGTCTCTGTTATGTTCCACTTTCTACAGGTGACAACCTTTTTACAGCAAGTCACTTATTTTAAACAAAAAAAATTGATGTATTTACTTTTATTTTATGTGTATAAGTGTTTTGCCAGCATGCGTGTTTAAATATTGCACCATTTAAATTCATGGTGCCCAAGGAAGTCAGGAGGTCAGAAAAAGGCATCTGATACCCTGGAATTGGAGTTACCGATGGTAATAGGCCTCCATGTGGGTCCTGGGGATGGGAACCAGGTCCTCTTGCAAGAGCAGGAAGTTCTCTTAACCACTGAGCCGCCTCTCCAGCCCATATGCCATATTTTTACATATAGTAATTGCAGTTATTATTCATCATAGGAAACAAGCTAGTAACTATCAGTGTCCTCTGCTTTCTCTAGGGTCCTGGTGAGTTTCACCCCATCTGTTAAGACCTTGGTCTCTTATTAAATCCTTTGCTTTCTGCTCATTTCCTTTGGAAAGCCCAAAACTTGTACATCCACAGACTCTAATGGACCACTTATAAATTATTCCTACAAAAGAATAAAATCTTCATGGTCTCAATACAACATCAACCCTAGACAAACTCTTAACCTTTTGAATAATCATTTTACTTCTCAAGATATCAGGCCCTTTTACTCATTTGGATCTCTTTTATATTTCTTAAAAGACACAGTGAAACTAGTTCTTAGCAATCCTCATCACATCTCCAACACATTATTCCAAGGTGGAAAAACAAAAAAGAGAAAAAGATATGCACCCAGCAAGGGCTTTCTGAAAATCTGCACCTCTGAGTCATATAGCTGAGATCTCAACAAGCTTGGCGTCCATAGCTCAAAATGCCAGTGCCAAGAAACAAGTTCATAAAACAACACAAGACTATCTTTCTGCCCATGGGATCCTCTGCACTGTTTCAAACCACTGAAACCTGGAGACAGATCTGACAACATCAATTAATATGTGGTCTTTGCTTCTCTGCTTCACTTGAATCCTCCTCAATCACTTCTGGTCCCTTCTGATCAGTTCAATCTGGCCACCATCCCTTGTACCCCTAGACAAGCTGTACAGCACATACCTCCTGCCTTCTCTTCTGTTTCCTGGGGCTCTTCAATTTCCAGATGTTTCCTTTTTTGTCGCCGTTTCATAGTGTAAACCAAAATATTTCCTTGAAGAATACTTAAAGTCCAATTTCACCTTTTCCCTACAGGTTATCTGACCCTTTTTGACCTCCAGAAAATCCGCTGAGATAAGTCAATAAAAATTAAAAAACAATCAAGTCTCCTAACTGGCTGAAGAACTCAGGTCACTTAATCAAACATCAGCCCTGTCCAGTGTGTTCACTACCCTGCATGGCTGTTAAGGGTCAAGGGTCACAGGCCTACTGGAGGATTCTCAACGATGACATCAGAGCATTCTATGGACTTCAGTCTAACATAGCCTCTGCAGCTTCAGAAACCCTCTTTGCAAGAACAATTCTTTTCCCCAATGGAATTTCTCTAAGGAATTCAACTTTTATCTCTTAATCGTGGCAGAATATTTTTAGATGTTAACATATTCTAGTTCACTTTTTCTTCTATCATTTCACTCTTTCATTTCTGCCCTTAAGCAGGAAGTGTGACTTTGTGTTCATTGTTCACTTCTCAGAGCAGAGCTGAAATTGTTGATGAACTGTCTCTAGAATCCTAAACAGCAGAAAGCAGAATAGTGGACCAGAAATATAGCATAAGCAGAATTATTTTAGATTCACTTTCTTCTTTTTCTACTAAATGTGTAAAAAAAAAATACCAGTTTGATCAGTGGTGTATGTAAACCATGGGAAAGAAATGCCTTGATGTATATCTGGGAAGATAGATATAAAATAATGCCAAAAGGAGACTGCTATGTTGTTCAGATAAAAGAACCATGCCAACCTGTTCTACTTAAAGTACCAGAGTCATGGTAATCAGATACTCTGATAGCCACCCTCTTGGTCACAGTCTTGCATGATCTCCAAAGAAAGACATGTAGAAATATACACAAAGCATGAACAAGACCAAAGTTTAAAGTGACAGGTAAGTGGATATGTGAGGGGGAAATGCCATGCCATTTCTTGTAGTCAAGCTAGACATTCTCCTGTATCTAACACTCGACAAGTGAAGCCATTCTAAATTGACCTTAAGAAGTACCCTTAGGGAAATGTGGGCACACTGTGAACTGAAGAGCACAGATAAAATGCAGATCTAGTGAGATTACTACCATCCTCAAAATCAGACTATTTATAGGTTTTAAGGAATCACGAAGTGATTTTTGCTTTGTTCTGGAGAATATAGTCTAATATAGTTAGGAGACTATTTTACTATTTTCTGCTACTAAAAGCAAGAATGACAAGGCTAAGATGTATGAGGGAAAAAAACACAGAAAAACTACTTGATAATGTGACTTAGAGCAAAATATGTCTGTACCACATGGCACTAGTTTTCCTTCAAATAATAAACATGACGTCAAAGACCAAAATTACCATTGAGGGCTCATTTTATATTATCTGTCACCTTTAAGACAAGGAAGGCTTTTCCTTCCATTCTACCTTACTCTGACTTCTACCAATTGCTCCGCATGATCCTTAAAGAATCTGGAGAAAGCATCCACTGGCACGCACATGCTCCTCAGAGTCAAAGTATTATACTTTTTACTACAAATATTTGCCATTGTGGGTCAACAAGTGAGAGAAGAGGAATATATAGGAAGGAAAGCAAGAAGATACCATTCTTTAGATAAATTATTCAAATGTTATGACAAGACTATACCATGTGTAATTTGTGTGAAAATGTGCACATAGAAAAAGAAGACCAGATATTCTTCCACATCCAGGAACTCAGAATTATCAAAAATTAAAAAGAAGATACCACATACCATATAGACATAAAAAGTTAAGACAATACTAAAAATTCTTTGTATATAAATTTGATAACCTGAATGAAATAGATCAACTCCTCAGAAAACACAATAAATTGTAACTCATGCACATGAAGTAAATTGTGTAACTTCATAACTATAAAGAAAGTCAAATGCATAGTTGCTAAATTTTCAAATGAAATCTCTATGACTTCAATTCTACCAGAGAATTCAATAATATATTTTGAGAAGAATTTTTATCAATTTTATACAAGCTTTTACATGAAGACAGAAACTTCTCAATTTATCTGATAAAGGCAGTAATACCCTAACAAAGACAATACAAACGTACACAAAAATAACTATATCCCAACATTTCTCATAGTAAAGATGTAAAAATCCTCAACAGAGTATTAACAATATAATTCAGTAATGAATGAAAGAAATTACACTCAATAAAAAAGTGAAGCATTTTTTCAAGAATATAAGCCTAATTTAGGATTTGAAAGTCAATAACTATTATTGATTATATTAGCTAAGAAAAGATATCTTAATGCTGTCATTTAGATGTGATTTTAAATCACCAAAAGATTTATATATTGAAAGCATGATTCCCAGGATGGCAGTACTGGGAAGGGTAGATCTTTTAAGAACCTAAAGCATTAGAAAAGGGCCTACGTCCCTGGAAAAATACTCTCATAAGGGAACCAGTTAGTTTTCATACTATTACATGTAGCTATCAGCAGAGGGAGAAGCCAAACACAAGGTTCTGTGCTTCCTTCCTGTGTGATGGAAGATGTGATTTTTTTCCTCACTTGCACTACCATACCACTTGTGATAGAACTTCAAGGGAGACTGAACCAATACCCCCTGATCCTAGACCTGGGATCACTAGACTATGGAGGAAAGAAGCTTAATAAATGGCTTGATCATACATTGTTTTGTACTAACAAAAACTGACTACCACTCATTGCCACTGGTACATTTGAATATACCTATTGTGGCTTATTTTAATCTCATACAAATATGAAATTTCCCAGTTCAGTAAAGAGCTCGATATAAAATCTATTGCTAATAACATAATAGACTTAATAATAAACTACTGAACATTCCCCTCGCCTTAAGAATGCAAACACAGCAAGTTTGTCTCTGTTTACTGGTTTTGATGATGATGTTCTGAGAATAAGGGCAGAAGGTATAGTCAGTCAAATAAGGTATGAAAAGAGAAAGTCTACACAGATGGGATGAGGGAAATAAAATGATTCCCATTTGCAGATAATATATCATTGAGTTAAAAAAAACTTCAGGGAAAGTAAGAGATACTAGGAAAAGATAAGCAGTACAGAGGGAATGAGAGAATGAGGGAGAAAGGGTGCTGTGCAGGAAGAAGAAATTGCCAAACATGATTAAGTGAATTAATCAGCATCATGCAGTAGAAGATAAACTTACCACAATTTTCTGTCAATATCTATGGAAAACTGGTTCTTAGACCTGCTGAAAAATAAAATATGTACAGTAAAATGATGGAAAATTTCTGTATTATGCACAACCTCCTGCAGTGTTCTCTAGACAACTTATAATACACAGTGTCCTGTTAATGAGGTGGAAATAGGTGTTATGACAGGAAAAAGCATCATCAGTACAATTTCAGAACTTACTATCCATCTCTAGAAATCCCGAATTACAGATGCTAAGTTGGACTTCTGTATATTAGAAATGAGCATGTGACTACCAAAACCAAAACAATATCATTTATAATTGCACAAATAATGAAGCAGTTCTAAAATTGCAAATAAAGTGCAAGACTGAAAAGTTATAAAACATAGGACTATGGCTCAGGATAGTAAAATGCAATTCCCTGCAAATTAATGTACAGATTTAGTAATTTCTATCAAAATCTCAGAGCAATTTTTGTAGTTGCAGACATTTTTTTTAATTTATATATAAAGGCAAAGGAACTAGAGTAAGTAAAAAGAATTTTAAAAGAAATACAAGTTACCTTATTTTTTTTCAGAAACATTCTCTTGAAAGTCATTCTTGTTATTATTTGAAAAATATTTGGCGAAAAATATTCATTGTGATCCTAACTTTTAGGATGTTATAATATGCATTCTATGTTTTCAGATGACTATTCTTACATAATAGAATAAAAAAGCATATCTCAGATATATACATATATATATATAACTCAAATTAGGATTCTTTGGATCTAAAATATTTTTTTCCTTCTTTATTTTGTATTTATCAAAAAAACAAAAAAAAGAATTTAAAAATGCGGAAGAGTTAACAATAACTATACAGAGGATAATAATCATAAGCATGGCTTATCAAGGGTGGAAGTGCAAATAAGATTGCTACACATATATTTTCTTTGCGTTCAGCTTTCCCTCTGAATTTTTTTTCCATCCCTGTATATCCTTATTCAAGGTCTCTTCCCCCTCCCACCACATCTGGTCATTTTTCTTCTCTGCAACTCCCCATCCCCTCCCTTGGCAGGGAGCAGACAGTCCTATGGTCACACTGGCCCAATAATGCTTGGATCAGTCTTCACTCCCTGCCAAATCCAGTTTTGTCCCCCCTCCCTCAAGAGTGAGTCAGGTGTTCCTATAGATGGACTGGGGTTTGAAGGGTCAGTCCAGGGTGTTTCTGATCCCAAGCTTTTCAGTGGTTGTGGTTTGCTGCTTGGGCATGTTTGGCTTTTTTTCTTGTTTGTTTGTTTAGAGACCACCAGTGAGTGAGTACATCCCCTGCTTATCTCTCTGAGTTTGTGGTACTTCGCCCAGGAGGATATTCTCCAAATCCATCCATTTGCCTGTGAATTTTAGGATATCATTTTTTCTTACTGCTGAGTAGTATTCCATTGTGTAGATGTACCACAGTTTGTTAATCCATTCTTCAGTTGAGGGACATCTAGGTTGTTTCCAGGTTCTTGCTATTACAAATAATGCTGCTATGAACACAGTTGAGCTAATACCTTTGGAGTGTGAATGTGCCTCTTTA
>PVIH01019754.1:0-34428 GCA_004025045.1 Sigmodon hispidus
TGCCAGCCGACTAGATCAGACTCTTACAGTCAGTCGTTGAAGCCTCCTTTAAATGACGTATCTGATGATGACGATGATGATGATAGCAGTGACTAAGGACATGTGTTGAAGTATTTAATTTGGTGTGACTACCTGAGAATCAGCTTTGGGGAAAATGTAAAAGTTCTAGCTCTCTCAATTCTGCTCTAGCCATCACTTTGCCTGAGTAAGTTTTGACCTCTGTGCCTCTGTATCCTGTAGAAGTAGCCCCTCGCTCTGTTCCCTGTGCAGTCACAGGACAGGCTGTTGCAAGTGTATCTGACACAGCCTTGGCTTCTGTTCTCCGTATTCTAGATTATCTTCTTGTAGGTTGGAAAAGATGTTTATTTAACAGATACTGTACTACATTTTTCCACTGATAAGGAAAAACTGAAAGCACAGAATGATGGGAACAAGAGTATAAAGTGATTAATAATATTCGTAGCCTTTCCTCAACCTTTCTATGTAATGGTTAGGATCAGTGACAGAACGTGGCCGGGAAGCTCTTTACTTCTCCTTTCTCAATGCCAGTGGTGCCTTATTGTGGCAGCATTGTCACACGAAACAGAAGCCCCTGCCTTCTTATTTCTTTGATTGATTTAAAACACTGGTGCTCTTACAGGTGGTAAATAAGTGAGTGTTTGATGGGAGTAGTTAGGGATATTTATTTGACAGCTACAAGGAACTAAATCTCCACTCCTATATGAATACATATTTTTCATAAAATAGTTGTGATTATATTTTTACCTCTACTAGACACCAAATTATAATAATGGTCATGTATATGTTTAAAATTAATCAGTTGGCACTCTCAGGAATTTGATTAGAAATTTATCACACAGAAGTGGCGTATTCCATTAGCTTCTACTTTCTTAAGACATTTTTACATGTAAATTTATTTACTTTACATTATTTCTAAAAGGAAAAATCTTACGAAAACCTTGTCGTTTTGAGATAGTTTCTCTGTACAGCCTTGGCTGTCCTAGAACTTGCTTTGTACACCAGGTTGGTCTTGAACTCACAGAGATCCACCTGCTCTGCCTTCCGAATGCTGGTCTTAAAGACTTCTTACCACCACTACCTGGAAAAAAATAAAGGGTTTTTTTTTTTCTTTTTTTTCCCTGGAGGTGATCAAAGTCTGACTAGACTCCCTGCCTTCATGCATTGTCAGTTTTACTGTGAAATTATCTTGATTTATATGTGGTATTGTATTTTATGGAGTTTATGATGCCCCAAACAGTTTCTATTTTTGTAAAACAATCATATGTTTATAATCTGTTTCTGAAATCATTTTGCAATATATGGAAACAGAGCAGTTGATGTTTTAAATATCGACCATCAATGAGACTGTTTTTCTCTGTGTTTGGAGGCAGCCATAATTGGAGGTCCAGTCATTACACTGGACATGCCACACATGTTCTAGTCATTCATGGACTGCAATAAGTAGGTTTTTAAATGTGGGAAAAGAGGGCTAAAAGTTCTCTTTCTCTCTCTTTTTTCAAATTAAAAAGCCTACATAATTCTGCAGATAGATGTCTGGGGTTGATTGAGTAACTTGTGGATTGGTAGCTTACTATGTGATTGCAGTCCTAATTTTACACTGCTGCTCAGTTTCCGAAGCATCTGCCCGTGGGATGTGAAAGAAGCACAACAGAGCTAGAGCGTGAGGCTTTTGTTCTTGTTTTTGTTCTGGTTGGTTTTGCTATCAGATGGACTTTCTTGTTTCAAAGTAACATATACTTGTAGTCAATAAACATGTTTGGAAAGGACCATAAAATCAGAAAAATTAGGATGAAAACTTGCTGTACACAGGACTTAAGCAGATTCAGGAACCAAGGGGAAATGTCCTGAGATAACATTTGCATTGTCAACCTCTGTTGATTGTTTTTACAATAAAAAATATTTTGCAGCTTACTTTCTGGTTTTCTTTTTTATTTCCACATTGTGACTTGAAGATTTGCTAAGTATAAGGAATCATATAATTGGACTTTTCTTTGGGTTGCCAGCTCCCAAATAATGACATGGAGACTTATTAATTACGAAGGCTTGGCCTCTAACTTGGGCTTGTTCCTAACTACCTCTTATAACTTAAACTAACCCATTTATATTAATTGACCTTCCATCACGTGGTGTTACCTCTCTTCCATTTTGTACTTCCTATTTCCTTTCTGTGTCTCCTGGCTTCTCCTGCATACCTAGATCTCTACTTTAACTTTCTGTCCCCAGAAATCCCACCTATACCTCCTGCCTAGCTATTGACTGTTCAGTTTTGTATTGTACCAGTCACAGCAATACATCTTCACACAGTGTACAAATAGCCCATAAAGTTTCCTTTTTGTCTAACTAAAAAGGAAATATTTTTAACTCTTAATATAGTAAAGCTATATACAATAAGATATGTACAGTTATCAGGTAAAAATTCACAATGGCTAGTCCATTTGTATTTGAAAAAAAAAATATACTATTATTCTCTCTTAGTGAATTCAAAGTTTTATACCTAAACCACTTTTTTTTATTATTACTTATATTATCATTCTAAAAAATACCTTTTAGACCTTTAAACATCTTTCTAGATAAACAACTTAAGCATTTATATTTCTCAACCTTCTAAACTTTATATCTCTTATGTAAGTTTTTTTTCCCTGAATTTGGTAACAAGGAAAACTGTATACTATCAAGTCTTCAGTTCCCATCAGAGCCCCAAAAAGGATATAATATTACCTGAATAAATAGAAGGTGCAGAGCAAGCAACTTCCAAAACTATAGAAAGGACAGAAAAGGCTGACAGCCTGGACAGTTACCCAAGGGATCAGCATATATGTTACCTGTCCTATAGTTTTTCTTGGCTCCACCCCCCCCTATGTAGCCAAGATCCTCAAGAGGTCTCCCACAATCAAAGCTAATCTTAATTAATTTTGAAGAGAATCATAACTTTTTGTTTTCTGTGGGAAATGATTGGGTGGAAGCTCAACCTCTCTTCCTAGACTCTTTCCCCTCAAAGCCTGCCAAATAGAAGCCCTTTCCTTAGGGTTCCAGATCCCTAGCCCTGAGGAAGCCTGCCAAAAGCCAGCCCCTCCCTGGGGCTGCCCAAGACCACTTACAGGTTACTTAAGACCCAGTCCCTGTGTTTGCCATGAGCCTCTCCCCTGCCTTTTCAAGGATCACCCCGGATGGCTTACTCTCATTAAGCCTAGATGTATTAATTTGGCTTGATTGGCTGATGGCACTGACTGTGGCAGGAACCCAACAACTAGGGCTGGGTTTATCAGAAACAAAGCTATAACTTCTCCCCAACACAACATATTTTCTGACTTCCACTTTCAAGTTCAGACATTGTTAAAATATAGATGTTGGTTTAATTTAGCAGTTCCCGTAATTAGCTGTTTCCCTCAGCAGCTATTGTTCATTAGCATTCAAAAAAATCAAAACTAACAAAGCACTATTTAAGGTCCAAACTCTGTTAGATTTCCATCATTAGGTGGCTTATTTTATATATATATATATATATATATATATATATATATATATATATATATATGTATGTATATGTATATGTATATATATACACTCTTTCCTTAAAAACTTTATTATTTTATACTTTATTTTACAACTGTTAATACCTATTTTCTTTTTTAAGCACCTTTTATAACACACTGTACCTTTTTATAAAGGTTTTGTGTGTGTGTGTGTGTGTGCGCGCGCTCGCGGGTGTGTGTCTGGTCCTGGCTTTGCTAAGCACCTGTGAGACAAATCTTAAACTGTTAGGCAGTGGTTAGGCCTTCCATTATGTAGTTCTGGCGGCTAGTTCCATCTCCCCCCAGTTCCCCCCAGTTCCCCCAGAGAGCCTAGCCTCATGCTGGTGGGAGCCTTATTTACCACCCCAGTTCTGGGAAGTTGTTGAGTACACATCCAGAGTTCCTGAGAGGGCTCTTAGGGCCAGGCAGCAACTGCAGCAGTGCAGGTGGCTGTGACTTCTGCCCACGTGGTTGTACTGCATGCACATTGGGCGCCATATATAATTGGATTTTTCTTTGACCGCCAGCTCACACAGAGCCTTATTATTTATGAAAGCTCAGTGTTTAGCTTAGGTGTGTTCCTAACTAGCTCTTAGAACTTAAATTAGCCCATTTATATTAATCTATGTCTGTCATGTGTTACATCTCTTCCATCTAATACCTCCTATTTCTGTGTCCCCTTGTGACTCCCTATGCACCTAGATTTCTCTTCCTTTCTCTCCCCAGAAATCCCACCTGTACCTCCTGCCTAACTGTTGCTGTTCAGCTTTGTAGTACACCAATCACAACAAATACATCTTCACACAGCCTACAAATATCCCACAAAAGTATTACGCATAATTATTTTACTTTAATATTCAGTAGTTATGAATACCTGGTATGTTGTAGGCAATAATGAAGGCAGTGAACAGAAGTTTTTATTTATAACCTTTTTTGAGGTAAGCTCTCACTAGCCCCAACTGGCTTCAAACTCACTGTAGCAGGTAGTTCTCACTGTGTTGCTGAGAATGCCCTTGAGCTTCTGATCTGTTGCCTCCGCTTCCCAAGGGCTGGGGCTACACTATTCACCCTGTTCATGAGGGACTGGGCACAGAGCCTAGGACTTCTAGGCAAGCATTCCACTGAGCCACATCCCAGCTCTCGTAGGTGCTTTAGGGGGAGACTAACCCAGGAATTGGCAGAATTGCTTGTCTTGATAACTCTTTAACACCTTGCTTTTCCAAAGATAGAACAGGGGAGATTAGTTGATTGTCTTATTAAGTAATCCACATTAAATGATAGTTGGAAAGCTTCCATAATATCTAATGTAGGGAAAGGGGCCTATCCAAAGAAATCTACCCTGGCCCTGAAACCAGAGCTAGTGAAAGAAACACACTGAGTCTGAGACCAAAGCCCATGAGAGTAACACTTTATCCCTTAACCCAGAACCAAGGAAACATGCCCTGACTCTGAAACTAATACCAAAGGACTTGGTCCCTAGAATCAAAGCCGGTGAAGGAAATATGTCCTGGCCTTAGAATTAAAGTCCAAAAGCTTAAAAAGGCCAGTGAAAGAAACAGTTTGGACCTGAAATCAGCCATCTCTGCCCCTGACCAGCAAAACTAACCAATCCTTGAGTATCCCTGGAGATACTACCCCTTAGAGCCCTGTATAAACGCTTCTGCCTATTCAGTTGTAGGCTGTTCTTTCCCACACTCATAGAGGTAGCCACTCTCCTCGACTCTTCCTTCCCAAATAAATCACTTTCTCAAGAGTCTTAGGTGAAGACCTTTATTTGCAGGCATTGAGAAGAACTTGCTGAGACTCCTCTTGGGGGGATTGAACAAGGCTAAGCAGAAAAAAAATAACTTTTTGTAGGAGCTAGAGGAGATTGCTACATTTCTGCAGGGGTTTCCCCTTTAGCAGAGTGAAACAAAAGATGTAACATCTTCAGGTGAGAGAGAAGAAACAGATCTGCTGAAGCCCCTTAAAGGGGGTAGACAAAGCTCAGCTGTTGTAGTTCTCCAGGAGAGGAGCAGGATCTGGGGAGACCATCCTCCACTACACCTTAGCTTCAGGTGTATAGCCTGACTTCCTGAACAGTCAGGATACCTTCCCCCCCTCCCCCCCAGCTGAGCTGTCCCATTGCAGCTCCAGCTGTCAGCACTGTCCTAACAGCTCTAGGTACAGCCTGACTTACCAGTCAGGATACTTCTCACTCCATCCCCAGAGTTTATCAGAAAAAAAAAAAAAAAAAAAAGTGCAGCTTTACCAGGTATTTTTTAAGCATGCTTCTGCGAGTTTGGAGAAACTATAATAATGTGCCTTTATTAACTAGCAATTTTAACAGCCTTATTTGAAATATACTCAGTTTTACCTAGCTACAATTCACCTATTGGTATGTTCAGTTCTGTGATTTATATTCATTAAGTTGGGCACCACTATATTCTATTTTTAGAATATCTTTATTATGTCCTGCTTATTAGTCACTCCTATGGCCTTAGACAATCACTTTTTGTCTCTATTTTTGCCTTCTGTTGGGGGGGCTGTTTGACAGTGAAATCATACACTATGTAGCTTTTGGTGACCCATTTAGTTCCCTATTATGTTCTATGTTCTCATGGTTCATTTACATGGCATTCATGAGCACTTAACTTTCTTATTACCAATTTTTAAAATTACATTTATTGTGTGTGTGTGTGTGAGAGAGAGAGAGAGATTTGTATGCAAGTATTTAAGGCCAGGAGAGAACATTGACACCCCTGGAACTGGGGTTATAGGCAATTGTAAGTTGCCAGATAGAAGGTGCTGGGAATTAAACTTGAGTTCTCGGAAACCCAAGCAAGCACTCTTAACTGCCAAGTTATCACTTCAGCCCCATGCATTTAATGCTTTTTTTCATAGTGCTTTCCATAGTGGCTGTACAATTGATATTCCTACCCAGCATGCCAGCGTTTCCTTCTCCCCATACCTTTACCAACACTTGTTACTTTTTATCTTGATAATAGCCATTCTAACACGTGAACTCATTGTGGTTCTGGTCCCTGATGATTGGTGACATTTAAAAAAAAATATACCTGTTGAATATTTTTGTATGTCTTTTATGAAATATCTGCATTTAGTTAAGTCCTTTCTAGTAATAACTGGGCAGAAAAGCCAAATTTTATTGAGGCAGATCTTACTAACACCAGCTTTGTCTTTGGCATGTTCTAGAAGCTGGTTTTGGTCCTCTGAGCCTACTCACAGCACATTCAAAAGTGGAGTCTACCCACTGACTGGAAAGGAAAAGCTCATGAAACACTCTGGTGTTTTACATGCTTGGAAATTCCTAATGAGGTCTAAATGAATCTTCGAACCCCACTAGAGGACAGCCCCTAACTCCCTTTCTGGAGGCTTTGGAGGCTAAGTTCTGTTGTAGCACAAACTCTAGTTGTATTAAAAGAAACTCAGAGCCAGATATTGAGGGAAAGGCTGAAATACCAAAGAGAGAAACACCACAGTCAAATCTCACCCAGCCATCTTCCAGCTTCCTCAGCCTCTCTCCTTGTGGCTTCTAAAGCCTCATCTGTCTTCCTATGCCTGCCCTGAATACCTTTTTCGCCCAGTTGTATCCTATCCAGGTTCAGATTAAAGCCATGAGCTACTATATTTGGTAGTCAGCCTTGAACTCACAGAAACACAGAAAGATCTCTGTCACTGGAGATATGGGATAAAAGGCATAAATCACCACACCCGTCTTTCCCTGTGCTGGGATTAAAGGTGGGTGCCATTGAAGCCCAGCTGTTTGGCTTTGTACTCACAGAGATCCTCTGGATCCCTGTTCTGGGAAAAAGTGTGAGTTACCACTGCTCTGTTAACCCTTGAGCTCTCTCAGATCTAGAACAATCTCCCAAGTGATGGGACTAATGGAGTGTGCTACCCCTTCCTAGATTGACTGTGGGTTGGTCTCTTGATGATCCAGGTTTTATTAAATATATAACATATTATCACATTCTGTGAATTAATGATCAAAGTCATGACAAAACCCAGAAGGAAACCTTGTGAACTGTGGGTTAAGTGAGTGTTTCCACAATTATGATAGAAGAAAGAGATAAATTGAGCTTTGCTAGAATTAAATTGTTGTGCTTCAAACAATTCCATCAAAAACTGGAAGAGCTGGGTGTGGTAGCACATACCTGTAATCCCAGCACTTGGAAGTCTGAGGCAGGAGGATCACAAAGTGCTGTAGGCTTAGGCAGGTTAAATTAGCAAGACTGTTGTCTCAGAAGAATGAAGAGAAATGTGTGTGTGGGGGGCACAGAGGGAGTAGAGAAGATATTTGCAAATTGTGTTTGATAAGAGTCTTAGTACCAGATTATAGGATATGTAAGTGTCATGCCCAGATCATGCATCCTCCAAAAGACCATCAAGGAGTCTGAATCTGTATGTAAAAGCAAAGAGTCTTTATTCAGGCTTAAGCTTGGACTCTCTGTCCAAAGCAACAGAGTAGAGGCAGTGCCCAAACTAGCCAGTGTAGAGGCTGGGGATGAGGGAATTTTCAGGGTTCAGGACCCTCACTGGCTGGCTTTTGTCTAGGAGTGTCTCTAAGAAAAGGAAAGTAGTTATTTGCTGGGCTAATGGACACTTGGTGACATCTGTACTGGTTGGAATCTTAATTATTTCCTCTGGGATATTAGGAATTATTTCCTGGGATGCTAATTGGCCTGCTTCTGGGTGGTGTCAGTTTTATAGCTTTTCCAGGTGGTACCCACCAGGCTCAGGCCTGCTTTTTAGCTGGTTCCTATCAACCACATGTCATGGCAGCAGTGTGGCCAAGCTGCCCTGTGTCCCACAATAAGAAATATATACTCATGAGTCCCAGAAAGACAGCCATGTTTGTCTCAAAAATAAAACACCAGAATACTCAATTTTAAACTACACAAAGCATAGCCCAGGCTAACCCCTGAACTTGCTATGTTCAGGACTAAGGACAAGATTTTGGTACCCAGCACCCACATCATACAGTTCAAAACTACATGTAACCAGCTTGTACGGACACACGCAAGTAAAAAATAATATTGCTGGGTGTTGTAGTAAGTTTTTTTTTGACTTGTCTGGAGGTTTGTGTTTGGCGCGCGTGTGGCGCAGGCGGTTTGGAACTTGGTTTGTGTGTTTGTGGCTTTTGTTTTTTAAAAGAAATGAAATTATATGTTTATATATTTTAATATTGGCCTATATTTTAAGCACATTATTAGTTAGTTTTTTTATTTTAATTTAACTCATTTTTATTGATTTGTCTATTACGTGGCTTTTAGCCGGTGGCTGGCTGGTATTTTTATGTTTGTTTTTTTGGGGGGTCGGAGGGCGACTGGCAAACTTTATTTTTTTTCTTACCTGGCTGCCTCTGATTTTCTACTCACTTTTATGGTGTTTTACACAGGCCAAAACAGTTCTTTATTCACAGTACACAGAGAACATTTCTACCACAGCTGGGTAGTGGTGGTGCACACTATTAATCCCAGCACTTGAGAGGCAGAGACAAATGGATCTCAGATTTTGAAGCTTTTCTGGTCTATAAAGCAAGTTTCCAGGACAGCTAGAGCTGTTACACAGAGAAGCCCTGTCTCAGAAAAAAAAAAAAAAATCTTTTTAAAAAGATATTTAAACTATTTGATTCTTCCTGGCTGGTTTTTATGGCAATTGACACAAGTTAGAGTTATTAGAGAAAGTTTCAACTGAGAAAAATGCCTTTATAAGATTAGACTGTAGGCAAGCCTGGAATGCGGTTTTCTGATGGGGGAGAGCCCAGTTCATTGAGCCCATTGTGGGTGGGGCCACCCCTGTGCTGTGATAAAAGCAGGTGAGCAGGCCATTAGGAGCAAGCCAGTAAGCAGCATTCTACCATGGCCTCTCTATCAGTTCCTGCCTCTAGATTCTTGCCCTGCTTTAATTCCTGCCCTCACTGCTTTTGATGATGAACTGTTTTATGGACGTGGGAATGAAATAAACCCTTTCCTGCCTGACCTGCTTTTGGCCATCGTGTTTCATCACAGAAATAGTAACCCTGAGACAGTCGGTGTCCCTGAATATAAACTGATTTCTCATCACCACATCTGTCCTCACTCAACTCTGCCCCTACCCAGGTGTCTCCCTGGTGCATTGAGGAATCTAGCATGGACCTTGACAACAGGTACCGGTCACATGTTAATGGAAGGAAGGGCCGCAAGTCCTTTAACCCAGAAAAGCAGAAAGGCTGCCTTAGCAAGCAGGAACTTTCCTCAAGGCAATGAATGGAGCCCTCATCCAAGTGCCTGGGAAAGGACTTCTGGGGACCAGACACTATGCTACAAATTTAAGAGTGTTTTTCATTCCTCAAGGGGAAAAACCCTGAGATGTCCCCTAGATGTGTTTCTTTGTGTCTGAGTCTTACGATATGGGCCTGTTTCCCTCTTTCCCATTACACTGACCATTCTGACCTCTCTATACTTAGTACCTGAACTCTTGCCCTTTATGGCCTCAGGCTCCGGGTCTGAATTGTAGGTATTTCATCCTTGGGAGCAGGAGTGTCCGGTAAACTCTAACTTTCCTGTTCTTGGTATAATTATTAAAAGGGCACAATGAGGTTTCTGGTTCCATGGTTGTGAGTTATTTTTTCCAAATTTTATTTTAAAAGGCTGCTGTTGTACACATTTTCATCCTTTACCAAAGCTGGCAAAAGATTTCCCTAAAAAAAACCAGGCATTTGATTGAGTGGAAAGTTCAACTTCTCTCTCTCCCCAGACCTCTGCCCCCAAGGAAGCCCAGCAAAAATAAGCCCCTCCCTGGGGCTGCTCAAGAACACACTTACAGGTTACTTAAGGCTTCCTAGCCATATTTGCCATGTGCCTCTCCTCCTGTCTTTCTAAGGGCCACCCTGTATTGCTCTGCTCTGTACCATTAAACCTGGGCTTTTTCTAATTTGGCCTGATTTGGATTGTTGCTTACTGGGGCACAGAACCTTTCAGCATTATTAGTGAGAATCATTAAAAATGAAAGTAAAAAGGTTCTGGAGAAGTGTGGTCTGCAATGTTGAGATGCTGGAGCTTTGTTAAGCAGCCATGGTTCACATCAGTTGCTTCATACCAATTCTCTTGACCTGGTTTGCAACAGCACCCAAGTGCGGGGCTTAAAGTAACCTGAGTGATTTCCAGTGGTCCTTTCGAATGGCAGAAGTGGTCTATGGAGGAGACCTGGAACCTCCTTTTGGATGAGGAGTTCCTGAATGGAATTGACTGGACTTTGAACAGAGTTTTGGTGAAAAGAAACCATTGGTTTTGAAGTACCTAAGTATCTATATTGATAGAAAATCTATGTTGATGTGGGAAATAAGTGACCATGATAACATACAGCATTGTTTGTGTTTGAGCCAATATAACACATAATATAGTTCAGAAAAAAGAATCTGAAATAACAACTGATATATACATTAGAATACAAAGAGAACATTATTGATTAAATTATAATAACAATACAGAATAGAGTGCCATTTAGAAATAGAAAAGACAGTAAACTACTAGAAAAAGGAAAAACATTTGAATATATCTGCACATATATACATACATACATACATATATTTGAATTCTTGTTTATTTTGAAAACCAGTTTACTTCTAATTTAATATATTAGAGTATATTATGTATTTTGAGGCTTAATGGCATTTAGTTTTGTAAACTTTAAAACATTTTTGAGGAGTATATGTTTTCTTTGGGTATTTCTGAGGAGGGTCTCACTGTATAGTCTACCTTAGTCTTGAACTCACTCACGGTCCTCCTGCATTGCCCCAGTATTCAGACTGCACCACCACGTTTAATTTGGGGAGAGATCTTTTATGTGTTTATTTTTATTTCTTTAATACTTGTTTATGGGGCTGAAGAGATGGCTCAGAGGTTAAAGAGCACTGACTGTTCTTCCAGAGGTCCTGAGTTCAATTCCCAGTAACCACATGGTGGCTCACAACCATCTATAATGACATCTGGTACCCTCTTCTGTATATTGTATGCATAATAATAGATAAGTAAATCTTTAAGAAATACTTGTTTATTTTTATGTTTATGGGTATTTTACCTACATGAATGTCTGTGTACCATGTGCATGTAGTGTCCATGGTGGCCAGATGGTGGTGTCAGAATTCTTGTTACATATGGTTGTAAGTCTGTGAGTCACAGTGTTGGTGCGAGGAATCCAATCCAGGTCCTCTGGAAAAGCAATCTGTGCTCAGTCATCTCTCCAAATTATATAGGTTGTAGGTGAGGGACCATGACTTGTCTACCACAAGCTGGGTTTATGCTGTATGCTGTAGGTGGGACTTGGGTGGCTAACGTCAGAGAAGGAAGCTGCAGTAGCCGCTAAGAGTATGGAACTGGGCTTTTTGGTGTCTTTTCTTTGGAGATTCTCTGAGTTGGTGGGATTTTGAGAGAGAGACAGGAATGGGGTTTTCCTCCACTGAGTTCTGATGTCAAGCTCCATTGAAGAAGAATTCCTGCCAATGACACTCTCTTGCTTCTGTTCTTCTGGGAAGACTCTCTCTTTCTCCCTCCCTTCCCCGTTCTGTCCTTCTGTTATTATAGCCATATCTCTCTAATAATAAAGTCCTATGTAGAAATAGCTTCCCTGCCAACCACTACTGCGTCCCCTGCCTAGGGCATGAGGCCGCTCCGTTCACAGACACCTGCTGCCAGCTAGTCGGGTAATTCATTATCGTGTCATGCCAGATCACACATGATCCCAACACTTCTTGTGTTTAGAACTAAACTCCACTCCAGGATTTTAAAATATTACTACATTTATTTATTCTCTCTCTCTCTCTTTCTCTCTGCCCTGCACTCAAGTCTGGCACATGTGTGAGATCAGAGGACAATTTGGAGGGGTCTAATCTGTCCTTCAACCATGTGGGTTCCTAGGACAGAACTGGGGTTGTCAGGCTTGGTGGCAGATACCTTGGCCTGCAGTATCATCTCAGCCCTATTTTAGACTCTTCCATTTAATCCCAAGCAGAATCCTGGAGTTTTACCGAGTCAGATCACTTCGGACAGCATGAGAACATAAGGGATGTTTTATCTAGTTTACTCCTAAGTAAGAAATAGAAACGAAAACATTTGCTTAAAACATGACCTTTAAATTTTAAAAATGAGACCGTTCTCACTATGAACTAAAGGTGAGCATCATCATCCCTGGCTTGTTTGTTGCTTGTTTTGTACACAAGCCCTCACACACTATGGTCAGATAAGCTTGGGACTCCCTCCCTAACCCAAACTGGCCTCACACTCACCATTCTGCTTCCTAAGTACTGGGATCACAAGTGAGAACCACTATGTCTAGGTTCCTTTTAGCTCAGAACAAAAATACAGTGTTTAAGAATATGTTTAATGTGTAAATGTGGATTTTTCTAGTGTGGTCTGAGGACTCTGATGTGCTGGCCCACAAGCCAATTGTAAGAAGCAGCTCGGCTTGCTGGAGAGACCTGACCCCATAAAAAGCATATTGGGGAGGAGGCTAGCTGCTCTCTCTTGGACAGTGAATTACTGGTAAGGAACCACAAGGAAGCTGGATTGGAGCATCTTCCTCCCCTTGGAAACGAGGCAGCCACAGCTGGACCTACACTGTGTGGCAGCATCGTTCTGTATTGTGAGTGTAGCACCCTGATTTTGCCTGTTACTAAACTCTAATTTGATCGCAGACTTTCTTTTTTACTATGGTGGACAAGGAAAAACATCTGTATTTTATCAGCAAAAAGTCAACAAAGCTAGTGGGGATTATTATCAATATGTTGATTATGTTTTGTGTGTAGGCATTTGTTTTAGTTATAATAGACATTGTAAAGATGTAATTTTAAATTTGAGTACACCATTTGTACATAAAAAAACCTGTTTTTGCCAGGCTGAGAGGTAGTCTGTTTTGGTGAAAGCTAATGAGGGTCTGTATGCACTTTTCAAGTTATGCTTGGTGTGCATGTTAAACCCCACAGATTTCTGTGATGTCTCCAGGAGACTTTTTCTGGGTGGTAGTTTCCTTCATCATCCCTCCAGGTTTCAGACAAATTGAATTGCTGCTGCTCCGAGTGGATAAGTGTACCGTAATGCCTTCCCACCTCCAGATCCTGTTCTCACTGTTTCCTCTGCTGTCTGCTGAAGCAGCCCTGAGATATTTGCTTTGTTCTCCCTGGGAGATTGCTTCTTCAAAGCCTCCTACCTCCTCCAGGGCCATGGTAGGCTCATGACATTGCCTTCTTCTGCCTTACCTTGTAATTATACTGCAGCTGCGGCTGCACCTTCTCGCTGCCAGCCCCCGAAAGCCAGCAGCTTATACACAAAACAATTGGATACAGTTTGAACGGTGTGCGAGTGCGTGTATGTGAGTGTTTGCGACAGCCTCACTATGTAGCCCTGGCTGGCCTGGAAGGCACTGTTAGGCTTCCTTGGTCCTGTCATAGACTTTGCTGGTCCTTTCCCCCTCCCAGGTTGTTGCCGTGCTGTGCTTTCTGTCTGAGTATTGTCCTTTCCACTTCCAGGCCACACATGTGCTACGACTCACTCTCATTACCCTTTTTTAAAACTTCCACTTTATGCACTAGTGATAGGACACATCAGTATGAAAGAAATACTTTACAAACAAGTGAATAAATGAATGGAGAAATATGGCAATGAAATACCCTGCTCATTATTATTATGTACTATGCATTGTGGCATTCCTTGTGAAGAGTCAAGGTTCAACTTATTCCTCCCCCTCTTTGGGATTTCTTTAAATTATGTATGCACTGTTATCATTGGTTTTCCTGTGGGCTGGCCTGTTGATAGTTATTTTTTACTCTTATTATTCTTTGGGGGGGCACCACACAGATCCTAAAAAAATCATACATGGAGGCTTGTTCTTAATTAGAAATGCCCAGCCTTTGCTTGGCTTATTTCTATCCAGCTTTTCTTAACTTAAATTATTATGCTCCTGGACTTTTACCATGCTCTTACTTCTGTAAATCTTACTTTCATTCTTACTTAGCATCATGTCTTCCTCTCTTCTGGATCCTAGATACCCCTCCCCCATTTCTCTTCCTATTTATTCTCTGTCTGCCAGCCCCATCTGTCCTTTTTCTGTCTTGCTACTGGCCATTCAGCTCTTTATTAAATCATCAGGTGTTTTAGACAGGCACTGTAACACAGCTTCAAATGCAACATAAAAGAATGCAACACATCTTTTGCATCATTAAACAAATGTTTCTTGGAATAAACAAATATAACACATCTTAAAATAATATTGCACAACTGGCCAGATGACTCAGTAGGTATGGTAGTTTGAATGTAATTGGCCCCCATAAGCTCAGGAAACAGCACTCCTAGGAGATGTGGCCTTGTTGGAGTAGGTATGAGCTCATTGGAAGAAGTGTGTCACTGTGGGGTGGGCTTTGAGGTCTCCTGTGCTCAATCCCACTCTCAGGGTAGTCACAGTTTACTTCCTGTTGCCTGCAGATCAAATTGTAGAATTCTCAGCTCCTTCTCCAGCACCATGTCTGCCTGCGTGCTGCCATGCTCCCCGCCATGATGACAATGGACTGAACCTCCGAAACTGTAAGCCACCCCAGTTAAATGCTTTCCTTTATAAGGCTGCCATGGTTATGGAGTCTCCTCACAGCAATAGAAACCCTAATTTAGTAGGTAAAGGCAGCCTAGACTGACAACCAAGTAGAGTACTGCTCATGAACACCATTTAAGTGTTTGGCAGCAGGGCTTCTTAAGAGAGCCTCAAGGTTTTTGCTGCTAAAGCTGAGTCAGGAAGCCTCTCTTAAAGGCGCCGTGCTTCTGCTTGCCACCAGCAAACAGAGCCCTCCAGAAATGCTGCTACCAAGAAGCTGTCTTTGACTCTATTCCCTTTTTGCCTTATATCAATCACATACAGCTCATGCTTGTACCGACGCTCTGTGAGACTTCGGGAACCTGACTTGTTGAACTTTAAGCTGCACGCCACAAGCCTGACATTTTGTGGCTCAAACCCATATGCCGCTCTGGACCATGACCCACTCAAGAGACACAACTAAAAAGCTGTTTTTGGCTCCATTTCTGTGCTCTAGAACCCTTTTTAAGCTTTCTCAGGCTTTATGTGGGTGTATGTGCCTCATGTTCCATTCATGAAGCAGTTCCTGAAACCCACATGGTAGAAAGAGAGAACCCATTTCTGAATGCTTTTTGTTGGCCATCATATGTGTGACATAGCACATGTCGACATATATAAATAATAAACTAAAATTGCCCCCCTCATTTGGAGGTCTAGTCTATCTCTGTGTGTGTGATATAAATAGAGGCTGCCTTTAAGTTATAGCTGCTATAGTCACTTGTAGAAATGGCCCCCCCCATAAGCTCATAGATTTGAATGCTTGGTTACCAGGAAGTGTGGCCTTGTTGGAGGAAGTGTATCACTGGGGGTAGGCTGTGAGGTTTTAAATGCTCAAGCCAGGCCCAGTGTCACTTTCTCTTACTGCTAACTACCCATCCTAGTGTAGAACTATCGACTCCTTCTCCAATACCATGTCTGCCAGTACACCACTATGCTTCATGACGATAATGAACTGAACCTCTGAACTGTAAGCCAGCCCCAATTAATGTTTTCCTTTCTAAGAGCCGTGGTCATGGTGTCTTTTGGCATTGATAGAGCACTGACTAAGACAGCTGGTGATTTCTTTCCTGATACTTACACACGCCTTTGTTAAAGAGAATAACAGTGGGGCTGGAGAGATGGCTCAGCGGTTAAGAGCACCGTCTGCTCTTTCAGAGGACATGGGTTCGATTCCCAGCACCCACATGGCAGCTAACAACTGTCTGTAGTTCCAGTTTCAGGCAAATAAATAAATAAATAAAGGTTTTTTTTTTTTTTTTAAAAAAAAAAAAAAGAGAGAGAGAGAGAGAGAATAACAGTAATACCTAACACCAGGGTCACTCTGCTCTTAGTGTGGTTATTAAGTCAGCTGGACACTTACATCAGCCTTTGAGGTTGAGTCTAATATATATGTAATGTATGGAGACAGAGCAGGGCCACACATGTAGTAAGTGGCAGGCCCAGGGTGTGGCAGGGGTCATGTCCCTGTGTCTAAGCTAAGAAAGTGGTTACTTATTCAGCTGTGCAAATCTTTCTGCTTTCAGGGATGCCTGAAGGTCTGCATTTTGAGCCACACTGGGGGAGTCACTTCCTACAAGGTTCAGCTGGAAGATCTCAGCCTTTCCTTTTCTTGTGGTTGGTTTTTGGGGGCTTCCCTTGCATTATCTATGCATTTTACCCATCATGTTTACTGTAACCTTTCAGTTCATGATAAACCTGTCTTGACTGATAAATGTGACCTTCCCGGGGAGAAAAGGAGTCTATACTGCAAATTAAGCTGCTTCAGCACCTCCTTGGTCACCAAAGCTCCCCAAATTACGGTCTACACAGAAACAGTATGCTTGCTGTGGAGAACCTGCTTTGAGGAGGGCTTCTTCCTTCCAGGAATAGACTGGGGCCAGTCATCTTCTTTTACATGGAAATGTCATTGAATTGTGGCTGCACCTTCTATACTCATGCATTCTACAAAGTGATAAAGCACCTAATGTCACTGAACAGCACCTTTGCGGGGAGGGGCAGGCAGGTACCGTTCTTAGGTTGTGGAGACACAGCTGTGATGAAAACAGTCTTAAATTTTCATCCTCATGAAGTCTGCATCATATTAGTGGGATCATAAAATAATATCATGCGGGCTGAGCTCAGTGCCGACAAGTGAGGTAAGATGGCAGAAACTTCTGACTGCAAGGACTAGATGGAGGCTCTTGTGCGTACATAGCAGGTCCTCATCAATGCTAGAATGACTGAGAAATAAAGCTTAATACTTTATAGGTATGATAGTACAGGGCTATAATCTGAACTTTTGGCAGACTGAGACAGAAGAATTGAAAGTTCAATGTCAGCGTGGGCTGCATAATGTGATCCTGTCTCATTTTAAAATAAAAGGAGAAAAGGGAACTGAACCTATGCATCATGAAGATTGCCCAGTGGGCAGGCAGTTGCTGACAGCCCACTCCTGAGACGTGGTGGAAGGAGACAATGTACTTCTGAAAGTTGTCTTCTGAGTTTCACATGCAGACTGTCTTAGTTAGTGCTTTTGTTGCCAAGATAAAAACGCCTGCTAAAAGCTACTTGGAGAAGAAATGGTTTTTTTTTTCATTTTACCCTTTCATAGAACAGTCTATCACCCGGACAAGCCATGGAAGGAACTCAGGGTAAAAGCCTGGAGGCAGGAATTGGTGCAGACCATGGTGGAGAGCTTCTCATGGCTTGCTCAGCCTACTGTCTTTATGTGCCCTGGACCCCACCAGTCAAGGAATGGCACCACTCACAATGGGCTGGGCCCTCACTCATCAATCACTATTAAGAGAATCCCCCATGGGCTTGCCTACAGGCAATTATATGAAGGCATTTTCTCCATTGTGGTTCCCTCTTTTCAGATAACTCAAGCTTGTGTTAAAGTGACAAAAACCCAGCCTCACATACACGGTAGCACCCTGTCCTTACACATAAATGTATAAGGACAACACCAGAAATTGAGTCAACTGCCCTAAGTGAGAATCAGCTATTATAATTCCATCCTGAAAGGTGAACACTTACTTAGGTAACTCGTGCTTGGAAAGTCAAACTTTCTATGTGTTTTTGACTGAATTCAGGAACTTATTTCTTCATTGCATTCAAAAGGGATGGTAGTTTTCAAGGTTAAGTTTGCATCTCTTAATTAGCGAATTTGTTAATATTTCCTCTTGGGGACTGCTGAAGACAGATTGATCTTGCTCTGGGGTGACAAAGGGAAAAAGATGTTATTTTTGAGTAAATTAGGCATGATTGGGAAGTCAGCCAGAATGTAGCACAGCCAGGACTTACTCTTACTGAAAGTCCTCCTGTGTCCTAGCCTGTCCTCAGAGGGTGGCTTTGAAGCCACGACTGGGCTGCTTTGTTTGGCTTTAGAGAGAGACCACTAATTAGGACGTTATGTATCTGAAGAATGTAACTCGTTTCAATCCTCTGCCAGCTCCTAAAACAAAGAACTTTAGAAGGATGGATGGGATTTGTTTCTTGGCACTGGAGTGGTACAGCCCCCTCCGTCCTCCTTAAATGTGATGCCAGGGAGAGCCTTCCCAAACCCCACAGCAGCCTTCTCTATGGTGGGCTAGGCCAGCACCGCCTCTGTACCGTACTGCTTGTACTGCTTTACCTGGGCCTGGGCCTCAATCTACCTGAGTGTGGTGATGCGTGCTGGTCATCCCATCACTTGGGAGGACCAGGCAGGATCAAGAGTTCAAGGTCATCCTCAGCTATGAGTTCAGTCAGCATATGGGCAACATGAAGAATCTGTCTCAAACAAGGGTGCAGTTTATTTGTCTGTCCTTTGACTCACATCCTGACATAGGAACAGCTTGCTGAGCTGAATTTGGTAGCAGCATCCATCTGAGCTGACTGACTCTTGGGGGAAAATGTCTTCATCAGTTGCAGACATGCTGTCTTGTTCTTTTTAAAATTTATTTATTTATTATTAAGTATACAGTATACAGAAGAGGGTACCAGATATCATTATAGATGATTGTGAACCATCATGTGGTTGCTGGGAATTGAACTCAGGACCTCAGGAAAAACAGTCAATGCTCTTAACCTCTGAGCCATCTCTCCAGCCCCGACATGCTGTCTTCTTTAGTCCAAAGAAGCTTTTATTTCTGTGGGGTTGGGGATGCGGCTCAGTTGGTAGAGCATTTGCCTAGCATACACGAAGCCTTACATTTGATCTCCAGCACCAAATAATGTAATGGCACAAACTTATCATCCCAGCATCTAGAAGGCGAGGTAGATGCAGAAGATCATAAGTTCAAGATCATTCTTGGCTACAATAGCGTTCAAGGTGTGTCTGGGACCAATGACTCCTGTCCCAAAAACCAAACCAAACCAAATGACACTGCTTTGGGCTGACAGTTCAATCTAGGCCCTAGAGTGCCAAAGAAACCAGGCACCCGTTCCTGCTTCCCAGACTGTTCTGTGCTGTGATGAGAGGGGTGGCTTGCTCAGTCTTGTGGTCCAGGTGCCAGCGGGTGCAGGCTTCCCTTTGAAAAGACATCTGTCCATTTCCCTGGGCTGTGCTGTGCCTTGGCAGAGCCCAGAGCCTCTTATTTGCAAAGGCCTTTGTCTTGACTTTCACACCCTCACAAAGGGTCTGGCAGGATCTCCCTCTTCAAAATGCTCTTTGAGTTCAGTCCAGCGAAGGTGAACGTTTCTCCCCACACCTCTTTCCTACTGTCCCTTGGAAATGGTGTCCTGAGGATGTGCAGCACCTCCTTAGAGACTTTGTTTTTCTTCTGCCTTGCTGAAGGATAATCCCAAATCCAGATGACACACTTGTGTTTGCTGTGGAATGTGAGGCTGAAAGCAATCTCCACTGAAATTTCAGGTCAGCCAAGGCCAGACTGATCAGATAGCTCCAGATATATAGCAAGAGGAAGACAAGATTAGTCTAAAAGATTTCCTAAAAGCAGTAGGTGCATGCCTACATCTGTGCTCCTGGCCACTTGGAGGAGATTAAGGTGGGGGACCAACTGAGCCTGGAGTTTGAAGCCAAAGTGAGACTTCGGCTGTATTGTTACTATTTGCTTCACATTTACTTATTTATGTGTATGGGGGGTGAGGGTGGCACATCTGTCATGGCTTGTGGATAGAGGTCAGATGACAACCTGTCTGGGTCCGCTCTCTTCCTTTTCTCTCTGGGCTCTTAGGGGTTAAACTCAAGCTCGGTGGCAAGTGTTTGTACCCACTGAACCATCTTTCTGGCCCAAAGACCCTGAGATTTAAGGAAAAACGAAAGTGCATACTCTAAGAAACTTCCATATTGGGGAAGCAACAGTGTGTTGAGGGGATTTGCTTTAGTTAGTGTCTCATTCTATTAATACAATAAAACACGAGACCAAAAGCAACTTGGGGGAGAAAGGGTTTACTTCACTTTTATTTCCCCATCACAGGGCATCATCAAAGGAAGTTGGACCAGGAGCCTCCAGGCGGGAATTGTAGCAGAGGCCATGGAAGGTCACAGTTTACAGACTTGCTTCTTGTGGCTTGTTCAGCCTGGATGTTTATACCATCTTTTCTTTTTGAGATGGGTTTCATTTTCCCAGACTGTAGGTGAGGATGGCCATAATTAGATCTCCTAGTCACCACCTCATGAGGTCTGGCATTCCAGGCCAGTGCCACCAAGTCTGAGGTTTTGTTTTCGTTTTTTGTTTTGATGTATGTGTGTGTCCCCAGAAAAGCTTTCTGAATGAATGGGAGAGCCTTCTGCCTCAAATACTTGTGCCAGACAGTACATTGCGACAAGTCCATGAGCCTGCATTTGCATCCCCAGCCCTGAGTGGCAGTCCAAGGGATATGCAGTGAAGTCCTCACTCAAGATGCAGGAGCTCATCGGAACCGGGTGGACCGGGAAGAATAGTGCAGCCAGTGTGTCCGGCCTGACTGCCCCTTTCTTGTCTTCTTTACTTCACAAAGTCTTTAAGAGCCTTGAAATGCAGGAAGGCATCCGGAACTGGACAATGAGGTTCAAGACAAAGCCAGCTTCAGTGGTGCTGGCCCTCACCATTGGAAGGAACGTGGACAGAATGCTCCAGCAATTAATCAGGCCAGCATCCACTCTGCCCCAGGTCAGCAAAGCTGGGAATGAGAAACAGCCAACCCCAGCCACTCTCTTTGTTCCAAATGAGTGAACCAGTAACCTCAACTGAGACCTGTACCCAGCCTTTGTCTCCTGGCACAGGGAAGTCTAGGAAGAAAAAGTAGGTGGGGCATGGGCTTCAAATTAAACAGGAAGCGGAGCATGCAGAGATGACTTGGGCTAGGGGATTGGCATATGCGATTTGAGTTCTTTGCAAGGTCACCACAGTTTTAATTTCCCAGGGGATAATGTACTTTCTTCTCTTCTGACAGCCAGACATATTAAAAATTAACAAGTGGAATTTGAACTTGGAGGGTTAAAAAATGACTCAGGAATAAGATCCCAGAAGCCTTCCTGTAATCTTTGTCTACTGATTCACTTAGAAGGGGAACACAGAAAGCAAAGGGTAAGCAGGGACTATTCCTTCTAAGCATTTCATCCTCTTGGCTATTGTCTTAGAAGTTGGGTGTGGTTATGGACTGTAAGCCCAGCACTTAGGAGGCTGAGACAGGAGGGTGGATGGTTCGAGAGGCAGTCCCAACTGTATAGAGCTTTAGAGGTCAGTCTGAGCTTGGCAAGACCATGGGGAGAGACGGACAGAGGTGGGTAGAGAATACCGACTTTGAGAAGTAACCAACATTACTGGACACTTCTCTTGGAGAGAGACTTGGATCTAGGGAAACCATTGAGAAGACTCCCCCTTACCGTGCCCCTCTTAGGGTTCTTACTGCTGGGATAGAACCATGGCCAAAATCAACTTGGGAGGAAAAGATTTATTTTTATCTCATCTTTTTTTTTTAAAAAAAAAAACTTTATTTATTTGCCTTGGTGTTTGCCTGGAACTGGAACTACAGACAGTTGCTAGCTGCCATGTGGGTGCTGGGAATTGAACCCGGGTCCTCTGGAAGAGCAGACAGTGCTCTTAACCGCTGAGCCATCTCTCCAGCCCCCTTTTTATCTCATCTTATAGCTTGGGAATTCAGGTCAGGAACTCCAGGCAGGAGCTGATGCAGCGGCCACAGAGAAGTGCTGCTCACTAGCTCCCTCCTAATGGCTTGCTCAGTCTGCTTTTTTCTAGAACCCAGGACCACCAGCTTGGGAGTGGTATCATCCACAGAGCTGGATTCTCACGTCAATAATCAACCAAGACAGTGCACTGCAGGCTTACCCACATAGGCCAATCCAGTGAGGACTTTTTTTCAATTGAAGTTCTGAAATGACTGTAGTTTGGTTCAAGCTGACATAAACACTAGTCAGCACAGTACATCACTAGCTGGTGTTAATCTGGGTTAAACTCGGTAGAATAAGACAGCCCCTGTGGATCACCTCACCCCTTCACTTTTACTTAGGAAAAGGAACCATCTCCTTACAGGACAGTGGGATACTGCCTCCTCCAACCCACGCCCCTTTTGGCTTAGTTTAAGGTTTCTGGTCAACTGGTTTGTTTATACATGAAAATGTGAAAGATTTGGCTGAAAAGCTGATACACGTGTGGGCTACTGAACTTTCTTAAACATTTTTATTTATTTATTTGCCTTGATGTTTGCCTGGAACTGGAACTACAGACAGTTGTTAGCTGCCATGTGGGTGCTGGGAATTGAACCCGGGTCCTCTGGAAGAGCAGACGGTGCTCTCAACCACTGAGCCATCTCTCCAGCCCCGCTACTGAACTTTCTAAGAGCTGTAAGAACTAAGAATTTGTTCAGTCCTTACAGTCAGCAAAACAGCCTTCTAAAATACATCTTATTTATATATTTACTTTTGAGATAGGATCTCACTGTATAGCTCTGGCTGTGCTGGAACTCACAGAGATCCACCTGCCTCTGCCTCCCAAGTGCTGGGATTAAAGGTGTTGTGTCCCCACACGTGGCTGTGAAGCATCCTTCTAAGGAGACTTGTTTCTCACTATCCAAACAGAGCAGCTTTGGCTGGAAGGCTCTGGAGCCCAGTATCCTTGTCATCCAGCCACTGGCACCTTTCATTTCTCCCATTGTTCTCAGCATTCTCTTATGATACTTTCAATAACTTTTATGTCCATAAAAAGATTACTATGTTAAACTATACTTCCTGGGCCACTCCAATCCTTGTTTCTTCCCTCGTTTATTTTTTACCTCTTGACAGTCTAACAAACTAATTAATATCACGAAGCTGGGCCTTTTGCTCTTCCTACAGTACCTTATCTGTACACAGCAGGTGCCTAATAAGCACTTACCTGTGAGTGGACATTGGCAGCGCTGTAGCTCAGGCCCACTCCATGGCTTCAGTGTTACTCATAGCTGCTAACCATGGGATGATGGACTTCGGTGGGCGAGGGGTGAGGGAATATAATTGGTGTCATCACTGAAGGATGCTCTGTGTTTGCAGAGAGTCTGCCTGATAAGGGTCAGGTGCCTGATTTAATGTTCTTCTATCATTTCAAAAATTCTTCATATATTTTTCTTTTTCTTTTTTTGAATCTGGTCCTTCTGACTCCAGCTCCTGAGATTACAAGTATAAGCCAACACACCCAGTTTCTGTGGCACTGGGAATCATATTCAGGGATTTTTGCCTGCCAAGTAAACGTTCTGTCAAGTGAGCTATACATGATGGCACAGGAACAGTTTATTCAGTGAGTCTACAATGTGGGGAGTTCAGTGAGACACAGAACACATGCGTGTCTACTGAAGGAGAGGGTCCCAGCAGTCCTAGGGCCGGACTCTGTGTTCAAGTCAGAGATTGCTCAGAACATAGAAAGGATGGAGGTAGGAATGACCAAGGAACATGTCTTGTTCACTCTTATTTATTTATTTTTATTTATTTGCCTTGATGTTTGCCTGGAACTGGAACTACAGACAGTTGTTAGCTGCCATGTGGGTGCTGGGAATCGAACCCGGGTCCTCTGGAAGAGCAGGCAATGCTCTTAACCGCTGAGCCATCTCTCCAGCCCCGTCTTGTTCACTCTTAAAGAATTTTTAAGGTCTGGAGAGATGGCTCAGAGGTTAAGAGCAGTGGCTGCTCTTCTAGAAGTCCTGAGTTCAATTCCCAGCATCCACTTGTCAGCTCACAACTGTAATTCTAGTTCCAGAGGATCTGACATCTTCCCACAGACACACATGTAGGTGAAACACCAGTGCACATAAAAAAATAATAAAAAGAAATCATTAAAATTTTAAAAAAGAATTTCTAAATTTTATTTTATTATGTGTATGGGTGTTATTCTGCTCGCACGTTGTCTGCACTACATGCATGCCTGGTACCCTCAGATGCCAAAAGTGGTACAAGATCTTCTGGACTGGAGTTACAGATGACTGTGTGCCACTGTGTGGGTACTGGGCACCAAACAGGGCCCTCTGCAAGAGTAACAAACACTCTTAACCACAGAACTAAATTAAAAAAAAAAAAAAGTGCCCATCCTATCTTGTCCACCCCCCTCCCCATCACAGAATCGCTTGCGTTAAAAATGAAGCATCAAGGGAAGGGATTTTCAGGCAGCTGTCACCCCCTTCTCTTGGCTCTTCTTCCCTTGTCATTAAGCTGGGGACACAGTCCTGGCACTCTGACATGCTAAGATGTGAAAGGAATTGGTCACGGTGGCACACGGAGGCAGGACAGTCAGGAGCTAACATTTGATTACAAATTTCTTGTGGGTTATGAGTTCGAAGCCAGCCTGGGTTACATGAGACCTTATTTCAAAACAAAAAGAAATCACGGAGTAATGAGTTGAGTTATCGTCATGTAGAGTCTTCACTGTTTTGTCAAGAGTGAGCCTGCTCCTCATGCAGCTATTCAGCTTCCTATTTACATCGAAGCTGGCCTTATACAATTGTAAAACTGAAGTTCTAGCTAGTGATACTAAACTTTACTTTTACTCTGTTGAGAACAATTTATTAAATAGCGAAGAAAAAATACTACTCAGGAGGCTGGAGCAGAAGAACTTCAGGAAACTCCACATGAGACCAGGGAAGTCAAAGCCTTTCCCATTGGGTGAGACCCTGTCTCAGAAAGTAAAACAAAAAGACACCTTCCTGTATGTTAGGATACTTTATTGCTAGCAAATAGCCCTCAGCCTTTGATGGTTCTTTTTTTTTTTTTTGTTCTGCTTTTTGAATGAGAACCCCACCACTGGGTCCTGGGAATGTAGCTGGTCGTGGATCTATCTCATGGCTATGGCTGAGCAATTCAGTTCAGTATGTGAAATCCTGGGGCTGTATTTCTAAAATAAAATCTTAAGTATAGGAGAGCCAAACTTGCTAAGCAAGTCAGTAACTTGGAACCTGGCACATATTTTCTTATGGGAGTACCGTTTGGATAGTAGTCAGATTTCCAAAGTGACCCACAAAAGCTTAACTTAAATATAGCTGATTGTTTGGAATATTTGAGCATGAGTACTATTCCCGGATACCTAGCCATGGGCCTGTATCTATTAGCTGGGCAAGGTCATGGTGAGTTGGTGCATTAGAATTGATGAGCCACTACCCAAGTTGAGCAAATATGTAACTAGAACTGAGTGTGTCTTCTTTAGTTTTGATACCTGCTCATTAGAAGTGCCCAGTGGGATCCTATTCAGGACCTTTTCTTACTTGAAAAGCAAAAGCTGCTTTTTGTTTTGTTTTGTTTTTTTTGATACAGAATTTTACTGTGTAGCCCTGGCTGGTATGTTCTCATTATCTAGCCCAGGTTGGCCTCCAGATCTAATAGATCCTCTTGCCTCAGCCTCCTGAGTATTGGAATTACAGATATGAGACACTACATTTGACTCTGCTTTATTCTTTTCCTGTAAGTTTAGGCTACATCTTCTGCCTTAGTGGCCTTTTATTTAGTCCCATATAGTTTCAGGCTGGTTCTTACTGCTTGACCCACTCAATACTAAAGGGGACAGTCTGATGAGGATTCTTGGTTGCTGATGCACAGAACTCATCCTTGAAACCAGGTGGAGTGGCACATGTTTATAATCCCAGCACTGGGGAATCAGTAGCAGTTGGGTCTCTGGGAGTTCAAGGACAGCTTGGTCTACAGAGCAAGTTCTACTAGCCAGGGTGACACAGTGAGACCTCATCTTAAACCTTACCCTCTGACTTCTGCAAAAAAGATAAAAAAAGAATGTACCCTCTCTGTCTCCCCCGATGTAGAGTCAGGAACTAATAGTTTATTTGTTAGGCTTCCTAGGGGTGTGTTCCAGGCAAGTGAAAAGCAGTGTTTGAAGCCTCAACCTTTCAGAAGGGTCAGCTGAAGTGTTTAAGGTGGAACCCCTGTTTTTATCTTTCTCACTATGCTACTCTGGTGGCCTCTCTAAAGCCCCACTTAATCCTCAGTCCATGCTTGGGGACAAAGGGACAGCTGAATTACAGGAGGAAGGGATCCCCAATGCTGCCCACGTGGTTCATCCGTGGCTCTGACTCAAAGAGCCTTGTGGGAATGTGATATGCTCTGGAGTGCCTTGAGCCAAATTCCCTCAGAAGTTCAGCATTGATGGCCTTAGCTAGAGGTGTGAGACGCCACCGAGGGGGACTTGTTTTATGTTGGAGTTGCAGTTCTCACAAGAGAGACCTTGTCACTGTTGCAGCAGCCGTCTCTCTCACCCGTACTTGGCATGTTTCATGTCAGTGCAACTGTGTCACCTCCGGTCATCTCCAGCGGCCATAAGCCTGTCCAGACTTGAGACTCAGACTTATTTGGAAGTTGTGGGTGGAGACCTTTCTAGACACATCCACTTGGCAGAGGGCCTCTGCTGTGGGAGGAGGAAGTGGGTAACCCAAGACACCTCAGCCCCCTCCTTGTGACAGGCTGCCATCTGCCACCAGACTGTTGTATGGAACAGGAAGCAAACCATCACCCACTGGGGAAAAGCAAGGGTGCAACTACCCTGCTGTGGTCTTATTTTGGTGTCACTGGTCACTGCAAGTGCCTGTGTTGCTGCAGTGGGTGAGCTTTGGCCTGCCCCAGAAAGGTCACTCTTTATTCTCTAGGGTGTGATCTTAAATATATGGACCCCAAGGAGACAGCTAAGTATTGCTTTTTCTGCTTTTTTTCCCTTATAGGAGAGGGACACCAAGTTGGTGCTACGTTCTTAGAGCCCTGTGTCATAGTGTGCACCTATAATCCTACCTAGCACTTGAGGGGTGCAAGCAGGGGACAAGGGCTGGGGACAAAGCTACTTGCCTTGTATGTTCAAAGTCTTAGATCCTATCCCTAGTTCTGTCAAGAAAAAAGACCAAACCAAAACAAAAAAGAAACCCCCCAAAAAACGCAACCAACCAACCAAACAAACAAAAACGTTTCAACACATTTCCTTAGAGTCACTCAGTTCAAGCGTGGAAGGGTTGGTTCTCAATACCACTGGCTGAAAGGTTCCCTAGGAAACAGATTGAAGTCTCCATGAAAGCTCTCTGTAACTGCTGGGAATGTAGATGTTAATAGGCGGGTGGTGTCGTGTGTGTGTGTGTGTGTGTGTGTGTGTGTGTGTGTGTGTGTGTGTGAACAGAGCTCCAGTTAGGACCAGCAAGGTTCCTGACTCCAGCACCCGTGGGGCCTTAGCCCTCTGCTGGGCATCTTCTTGTCCCCTTGACTGATGTAGGGAACAGAGGAAGCCATGAGTGACAGAAATGCTGAGTGAATGTGTACATTGACATGGGCACTGTCATGTCAAGGAATCCCAAGGCTTTAGACCCATGGGTAATGGGCAAAGCCATCATCGCTCATATGGCCCAGGCACAAGAGAAATGGCAAAGTTTTTCTTAGGTTCTGAGTATGAGTGCTTATGGATGACTGGTCAAGGGTAGCAAAGACTAGGAACTGTGGCTTCCTTCTGGATGGTGACATGCTCAGACTGCTGGCTACAGAGACCTCCTAAGGCTAGCTAACCCCGGCCTTCATGCTGTACCTAATAAACACATTGAGGTTACAGGTTGCAGTGATAGCTGAAGCTCAGCTTCACTGTATGTGTGTTTGTGTGTGTGTGTGTCTTCTCAGAACCCCACCTAACCCAGTCTTCACTGTGTGTGTGTGTGTCTTTCCATTTTCATCATTACCTTGTCATTCCTAGCCAGGGTGATGGGACTCAAGCCATGCTGGTCAGATGGGAATGGATTACAAGACTGATAGGAAGATGATACAACATTCTTCTGGGTGTGACTGTGAGGATGTTTCCAGGTAACGTCTGGGATGTGGGTGTGTGAACTGAGAGGGTATAAGACTCCATGTGAGACTGTAATGGTGCCATATGCCTTATGAATTAATTCAGCTGTATAGAATATGGAAGCACCATGAACAAAGTCTTATGTAAATGAAGGACAGTGATGTGTTAATCAGTGGAACAAATGTATCAGTCCGATGAGGATGCTGATATGGGGGAGGCTATCACGGGTAGAAATCTCAGTATCTCAGTCTCAGCATAAACTTGCTTTAAAATTGCAGTCCTGGGCTGGGGAGGTGGCTCACTGGTTAAAAGCACTGGCTGCTCTTCCAGAAGACCTGGTTTGATTGCCAGCACCCACATGGTGGCTCACAACCATCTGTCACTCCAGTTTCAGAGGGGCTGATACTCTCTTCTGACTTCAGTAAGCACCAGGAATGCTTGTGGTATCCAGACATGCATGAATGTAAAATACCTATACACATAAAATAAAAATTAAGAACTAAATAAAAATAACTAATCTTGATTCTTATT
This sequence comes from Sigmodon hispidus, assembly GCA_004025045.1. Taxonomy (NCBI): domain Eukaryota; kingdom Metazoa; phylum Chordata; class Mammalia; order Rodentia; family Cricetidae; genus Sigmodon; species Sigmodon hispidus. Next base: position 28,862 of record PVIH01019754.1, read on the forward strand.
TTTTGTAATCTTTAAGAAGGAGCATGAAATTTAAAGTTTCTGTTTTGGAGGGAACAAGGTTATACTCTGTAGCTCAGATTGGTTTGGAATTCATTATGTAGCCCAGGCTGGCCTTGAACTCACAGTGTAATTCTCCTGCCTCAGCCTCCCAAATGCTGGGATCACAAGCATGAGCCCTCTGTTTGTGGCAGGATATTGTGAGAGGGATAGAGGTCCTTGTGTTCACAAATAAGCATAGGGAACCAGGAATGTTCTTTCAAAGGAAAGGATGTGTGTCCAATTAACTGCCCATAAGGCTGGGCACAAATGTGACTTTTAATTGCTTAATGGCCTCTGTACTGTGTGGACAAGACCACACTGGATCCTCCCCTAGGCCCTTACTGTGAGCTTGTCAATCTATAGAAACTATTTTTACACAAAATGTCACATGTAGTCAAGATATAGAACCCATCTTTATTTGGCACGCAGGACTGAGTTAATTATTACCAGCAATATTTTTTATCAAAACAGAACATCTTTCTTATTTTTGGAAGATCATTTCTCTGCTGGCCATGGTAGTTACAGAGACCCCCAGAACATATGTGATTTAAACAAGACTAAGGCCTGGGGGGGGGGATTGGTGATCTTACAGTCCATTGTGCTGTCAAGAAAAGGCAGCAGACAAGGCCATTGTGGCCTCCTCACTGTGTTTTCCTGCCCTGGGGCCCTGGGTATGTCTCTCTAGCCCAAACATGAACAGCTCTGGGAAGGGGCAGGCTCTGCCATCCTCCCAGCCGTCACACTATATTCTTTGAAAGCTGTTCTGTGGCTCCTAATCACAGCATCAGTACAATTTTTAAAAAATTCTTTATTTTATGTTCATGAGTGTTCTGTACACTGGAAGATGGCATCAGATCCCCTGGAAAAAAACACTTATAGACATTTGTGAGCTGTCATGTGTTTGCTGGGAATTGAACTCGGGACCTCTGGAAGAGCTGTCAGTGCTCTTAATCTCTGAGCCATCTCTCTAGACCCATCAGCACAATGTTTTTAAATTTAATTTTTCTTGGCTCAGTGATTAAAGCAATGGCACATAGCAGGAGGCTTGGAGTTTCGATTACTAGAACCCACATAAATGCCAGGTGAGTGTGGGGACCTTGGAAGCTGGCTAGCAAGACTAGCTCTAAGAGTGAGCTCTGCCTTTGACTGTTAGACTCTGCCTCAATGAATAGGGTGAAATCACTTCTACATGTGTGTGTGCACAGGTGCACAGCTACCCACCCACATACAAACATGGATACACACTCATACATGGAAACAACAGGAAAAACTGCTCTCTCCTTACATTGTGAATTCCTTAGAAAGAAAAAAAAATATGCTATAAATTTTGTTGTGGGCCCAACAGCAACAAACTGACAAGCTGTGACAAGCTATGGGGACAGAGAGAAACACAGATTCATTCCTCTGTTGACTGATGAATTTTTCTTTTTCAGGCATCAACACAGCTCATGTCAGGCTGATGGGACATCTTCAGGAGTCTGAGTACCTTCCCAGCCTGTCCTTTTATCACCAGGATAAAAGAAACATTGACTTTTCTTAGTCACAATTTCAGAGTATTTTCTAATGGTTTCAAGAGAGTCAGTCTCATTGGGCATAGCACGGAGGAGACTTTGAAAGAGAGAGAGAGTATCCATGCCTGTGCGGTGTGTGAAGACAGGAGCATTACACGTCACTACAGTCTGCTGAACGTCCTTCTGGTCCCACCCCAAATGTCATCTTTCTATAGAAGTGAGACTTCCTCTGGCCCCTCATGGTGGCACATGTCTGTAATTCAGTTACATGGCAAGATCCTGTCTCAAAAAAAAAAAAAAAAGGAACTTGTAGTTTCAAAGAAATTTCGACAGATTGTCTGATTGTCTGCTTTCGTTTCAGCAAATGCACTTGACTTCAGTTTCTACACCCTGGTGCTTAGAACACCGGTCATTAGCTTGTCTCCACTTCACACACAACATTTCTTTTTAGTTATAGCTGAGAACAGTTTGGGTCTGTTTGCTGTGGCTTATGGTCTGAGAAGTCCCGGGTGAAGGAGGTAATTATATTTTATGTAAACAGGCATATTTTTATTTTTAGCAGTATGGGTGGAGTATGGGGGGGGAGGTGCCGGTGGCTGAAGAGATTTACAAGAGGACAAAGAACAGGAAGTGTATCTCATTTCCCCTTCTTCGAAGTGGTCACTGTTAATTTCTCTAGAAGTTTCTTTTGGTTGTGAGCCCACCCTTTAATGACCGAACCATATCTCTAGCCCTCCAGAAGTCTCTTTTAATAGCACGTATTTGAAACGTTTTGTTATAAAAATAATATAAATTTTAAAAAAGAAAACCTGCCAGGGATTCCATTGCTCATCTTTTTGTTTTGGTGTTTCCTGCTTGCTCTTTGTGTACAAAGGCAAATACTGTATACGTGGGACCCCAAAGCTGCCGAGTAATGACTCCTGTGGATGTGACTTCCTATGCAGAAGTGTCTGTGACAGAATTGACGATATCAACAGTAAAACTGAACAATTATATAGTCTACTGAATGTAGGAAAAGTTACATGACTATGATCTTCTGTGGTGATATATTGAATATTTAATAAAACCAGCTCGGAATATCAGAGGGCAGAATCACCCACAGTCAGGCTAGGAAGGTCAGAGAGTGGTGACCCAAACCTTTAATCCCATCACTCAGGAGACAGAGATCTTTCTGTATTTCTGAGTTCCAGGCCTTAGAACCAAAAAATAGTAGCTCACACCTTTAATCCTAACTCTAGGATCCTGATGCAGAGTTGAACCCGGAAGTGAGGCAACAGGGAGGGGAAGATGTACACGGCAGGAGGAGCAGACATTCAGGGATTCTGTAGAAGCTCCCAGTCAGGCTGAGGACTCTTGAAGATAGACAGCATTTACCCTGTTCGGCCTGAGAAGTTGGCTGGTGAGAATTGACTGTGATCTGTTTCCTCTCTCTGATAGACCAGCTTTTCCCCAGTATCTGGCTCTGGGGAAAAGCTGGTCTATCAGAGAGAGAATTTCCCCAATATCTATATGCTAACTAGAGTTCATGCAATAGTCTCTCCTCAAAGAATATAACTGTATTAGACTCACTCTTTTTTTGACCATGAGCAACTGAAACCCTGAAATATGAGACTAGAGATATAAGGGGACTCTATCATTACAACATAAGCATTTTCCTCAAAGAAGTCAGTCATACCTCACAGGCTGTCAGGTGAGAAGAGACAGCAAACAACACAAGAGCTTTGTACTCAATCTTAGTTAAAAGCATGATGAAGAAAAGACTTTGTTTTGCATATTAATCTAAGCAGGTGATGGGGCTGGAAAGTGACTGCTAAAGATTGCTGACAGGCACTCAGTCAGCCTGGCTTGGTTGAGGAAGTGGCCACAAGCTGTGGGAAAGACAGGGACACTCCCTGTGGGAATTGACAAACCAGGGCATTATGGGCACAGTCTTATTTTGAAGTTTTGTTCCTGGCTGGATTAGCCCAAGGTGAAGTAAGATGTTCCTGACATAGATCCCTTTGAGGGAAGGGCACATGTGGGGGAGCTGTCTTGACTGGCTTGGTACTCTTACATTCTGCCTCCCTCCAGCAGCCAGAAATTACCTTGGTAGGATAGCTTTGAGCTTCTGGGATCCCCAGAGAGGCTGTGAGGAGAGGAAGAAAGCTCTGAAGTCCCAGGACCAGGCAGAGCAAGCTTTGATTCCTGACAGCTGGACAATCTCAGGCATCCTAACTTTGCTGATTTTCATTTAAAATGTGGATAATGGTACTCAGCCTGATGGGAGTGCTGTTCATGGTAAATGAGCTAAGGATAAATGAGGCCTGTTATCACACGGTGACCACCGGTAATAATAAGACTGTTCTGTGGTAGCCAGGATTCAGTTGGGATTCTACAGAGAAATGGAGAACTGTCACAATGCCGGGTATCCGTGACCTATTGTTATTGATGTCAGCCTATTGTGGTTATTATCCCGGCTGTTACTGTTGATGAAGCATCCTGCCATTCCTCAAGCACTTGGTACAAAGGCCTCAGTCATGAGCTCTGCTCAGGTGTTTGGGGCTCCACCTCATCTGCATGCCTAGTAATGCTCACTGGGCCTATGAACTATGTGTCGCTACAAGAGCTCAGCTTCCTCATAGGATCAGCCTTCTTGGCCTTAACGATGTGGGGACCCCTCACCCCTACAGTGCAGGCACAATCACAGACATTCCGCAACATACTAGGCACCCACTCTGCCCCCAGTAACCAGGGGAAAGAACCAGTCTCCCTTGGGAGACAGTTATAGATTTTTGTTATCATTCATCGGACAACTAAATTAAGTAAACCAGGCTACTCTTAAGGTAGGTACTCCATCTCTTCTTAAGGGGGAGGGAGAAAGGGAGAGGGACAGAGACAGACAGACAGACAGACAGGCAGGCAGACAGAGAATAATAATATAGGCAGAAGCCAAAGTTCGGTGCCTTCCTTATTGAATATCCACCCTTTAATTTAATTTATTTTTTTAAAAAAGATTTATTTATTTTTATTTTATGTACAGTGGTGTTTTTGCCCTGAAGCTAGAGTTACAGAGTTGTGAGCTGCCATGTGGATGCTGGGAATTGAACCCAGGTCCTCTGGAAGAGCACTCAGTGCTCTTAACCACGGAACCATCTATCCAGCTCCTAATTTAATTTTTTTTAAAAGCAGGATCTTGCACTGACTTGAAGCTCTGGTAGACTGAGCTGCCTTGGTTTCCCCTGTACTGAGATTACAGGAACACCAGCATGGAGATCATATTTGTGACAAACACTTTACCAAGTGAGCTATGTTCCTAGCCCCTGGACATCCTTACAATAAGTAAATTGCTTGCTGGAAATATGCTTGCATTTGCTCAACCTGATACTTCTGCCTCATCAAAGGTCAATCAATCTCTTTTCATCCCGGAAGTCTCTATGACTTTGCAGCCTAGACCAGCTTCCAGTTCATTGGGAAAATCCCATTTGTCATGGTCTGAATGTGAGACGACCTGTAGGTTCATGTGTTTAGTCGCCTGGTGCCCAGCTAGCAAGAGCCAAGCTGCCCAAGGACAACCTGACAGTGGAATGGTAACTATTCAGTTTCCAGGCTCCCTTTCAGAATGGAAATGCCAGAGGGACAGACAGCATTTGAGCTTCCTCAGAAGCTTACTGTGGTATCTGTCACCTTCCCTTGGGTCTCTAGGCAGGTAAGGTAGTATAGGAGAAGAGCTGGGTCACAGCCAGGGTAGAGAAGACAGGATTATCCCTCCCAGCTCAACCCACACCTGTACACAAGGCAGCCCTTTATTCTGGCTCCCTTGAGGCAGAAGGCTCCAGAGTGACACACTGCTTCCGGTTCCGCCACCGGGACCTGTGCTCTCTGCGGCGTCCCAGCGCACTCTGGAGCAGGGGCAGCTGAACTCTGCACCTGGCCACACCCGCAGCCCCTGCTGCTCAGGGAATCTACTAGGAGCCCTACTGCGACCCTGAACTGAGTGTTCTGAGCAAACTAACTGCAGGGGTCTCTGAGGGGCGGATT
>PVIH01019755.1:0-34428 GCA_004025045.1 Sigmodon hispidus
TGTCTGTCTGCCTGCCTGCCTGCCTGCCTGCCTGTCTGTCTGTCTGCCTGTCTGCCTGCCTGTCTGCCTGCTTGCTGCCTGCCTGCAGGCACCACACTCACTTCCATGATGGTCATGAACTAACAGTCTAAAAATTTAAGGCCCCGATTAAATGCGTTCTTTTATAGGCTATCTTGGTCATGGTGTCTCTTCACAGCAATAGCGCAGTTACTAAGACACCCTCTACTTTAAGCTTGCGGTTGAAGATGTGAGCTTTCTCTAGTGCCAGCTGCCATGTCTCTCTGCCATCCTGAGCTCTTATCTTTCTGGAAACTTCCTTCATCTATAAACTGATTTTGATCTTGGTATTGTATCACAGCAACAGAAAAGTAACTAGATTTTTTTTCCCAGCCTTACTTCTTTTCATGTCAAATTGCAATCGCAACCTACCTTCCATGAAGATAACTGCTGCAAGTGGACTAGTTTGATGTTTGGCATCTGCACTCCTCAGTTCTGTGCAGTGGGCAAAGGGAAGAAAGACAGTTACGTTCAGGCCAGTTGGCCTACTTTGGGTCTGTGATTTTCCCCCCAAATGAAAATACAAAGTTATAGCATTAAAAAGCAAATCTCCCATAGCCCTACAGCAGCTAGGGTCTGTTGATGTCCAAGCTTTAGTAACCACTGAAGGTTGTACGGATGCTTGGTTTCAGCCACCTGAAGCCATGTTGACATCTGCTGCAGCTGGAGCCATACAGATCTGAGCAGTCTGTGCTGCCAGTGGAGGCCATGGTAACATCTGGCTCAGGTTCTGCCAAGAGTCATGTCTAGGTCTACGGCCCTACTGCAGCCAGGGTCTGTGTTGATGTCTGTGGCTCCTGATACCGTTAAAGGCCATGCCAAAACCAGGGGTCTGGACCACCACCTGGGACCATGCTGGTATCTGAGGGCCATGCTGCCACTGGGGCCTTGGTGTCAAGTGGGCTGCTGCCAAAGGCCATGCCTGGGTCCATGGCCCTACAGCAGCCAGGGTCTGAGTTGACGTCCATGTATCCTGTTGACACTGAGGGTCATGAGGACGCTCAGAATCTGATCAGTTACCTGAGATGATGTTGGTGTATGAGGGCCATGCTGCCATTGGGGTCATACTGATCTGGGTGACCTGTGCCACCACCAGGGCCATGGTGACCTCCAGGGCCTGAACAGCTGATGAAGGCCATGACTGGGTCCACGGTCCTGCTGCAGCTGGGATCTGTGTCAATGACCATGGCTCATGTTACCACAGGGAGCCATAGGAACCACATGTAAGGAAATCCAAGGGCTGTTGAGCAGACACTGCCCCTCACTGGACACTGCAGCTGACTCCACCACCATGGAGAGCTTCACACACCCCCAAATATGACCCCTCCCATCACCACAGGATGGGAGAGCTGGCTCCACCCCTTACCTGGGGGCGGGGGTCACAGTGACCAGACTGACCAGCTCAGCTACCACCCAGACACACATCCTGGACCTTAGGTTGGCCAACCCTAACTTCTTTTTTTTTCTGTTTTTTATTATGTATAAAGTCACATTTTCTATCCATATATATCCTTATTCAAGATCCCTCCCCCCTCCCACCCCCTCCAGTCACTCTCTCTTCTCCACATCTCCCCATCTCCTCCTCAGCAAGGGCAGGAGGTCCCAAGATCCCAATATTGCTCAGTTCAGCATCCACTCCTGGCAGATCCAGTTTCCTCCCCCCAACATCAAGACTGAGTCAGGTGTTTCTCTAGAGGGAGTGGGATCCAAGGTATTAGTCCAAGGTGTTTCAGATCCCAAGCTGTTCAGTCCAACCCTAACTTCTACCCCATCTATGACCTGCTGGAGTGCATGAAGGCACTGGTCCTTTGGAATGATAACCATAGCATCTCCATGACTCAGGACAACAGGATATCTGAGAGGAGCTTTGGTGAGGGTCCAGTGGTGATGGTGTGCCAAAGACCTTGAACCAGACCAATGACTCATTACAATGAACATTTGCAAGTGAGGCTGATTGGACAAAAGGGTGTACTGCGTGACACACTGCAGCACCGGATGTCACTAGGATGAATGAAGAGGTGCTGGAAAGGGAGAAAAGACAGGAGCAGGGTGGGTTTTGTTTGTTTTGTTTTTAATTAGTTTTGAGGGGTTTTTTGGGAAAAGATGTTGCAGAGTAAAGGGGTGGATATGGAGGAACTGGGAGGTGAATGGGATTGCAGTGCATGATATGAAATTTCTAGAGAATCAATAAAGAATTGTTATTTAATTTTAAAAAAATAGCAAATCCCAGGGCTGGAAAGATGGCTCAGCAATTAAGAGCACTTACTGTTCTTCTGGAGGACCTGAGTTCAATTCCAGCATCCACATGGCAGCTAACAACTGTCTGTAATTCCAAGATCTGACACCTTTACACAGTTATACATGCAGGCAAAACACCAATTCACATAAAATAAAATTAAATATTAAAAATAGCAAATCCCTGTGCTGATCCCAACTCTACCAACGTGAGATTAAGCAACTAAAAAAAAAGACAAATTCTTATTTTGAGTCCCAAGGACAACGGCATGCTGATACTGGTACTTGAGGCCTTGAGCTCTGCCAGAAAAGCTCTTTTGCAATTCTGTGAGAATTATTTTTACAGTGAGGTTAGGAGTAAGGGTAACTTGTTTAAGGCTTCCCTGCCAGGCAGACCTAGAGCTGGTCTGCCATATTATATCAGGTCTTGTTTTCTGATTTATTTGTTGTTGCTGTTGGTTTTTACAATGCTGGGAATGGAAGGCACAGCCCCACATATTCTAGCCAAGTGCTCTACCCCTGGGCTAAATGTCTAGTCCTTATATGTCATTTTGTGGTCAGGGTGGCATGCCCTCCATCATTTGGACGTTAGACTGATATATGCGGGACAAATATTTACATTGCCAGCATAATCCCACTACAATCTCTGGGTGGAGACATGTCATTGTTTCTTCCTTAAGAGTTAATGTAGGAAGCTGGAGAGGTGGCTCAGTGGTTACAGCACACATTGTTTTTAGAGGACTAGAGTTAAATTCCCAGTATCCACATCAGGTGGATCAACCACCTGTCACTCCAGCTCCAGGGTGTCCAACATCTCTGGCCTCCATGGACATTCAACACACACACACACACACACACACACACACACACGCACACGCACACGCGCACGCGCACGCGCACGCGCACGCGCACACACACACACACATGCATGCATGCACACACACTTAGAAATAATTTTTAAAAAATCAGTTATTGTAGGGGGCTGAAAAGATGGCCCAGTCCGTTTCTGTTTCCACACCCACATCTGCTTGGTTCCCAACTCCCCCACACCCTTCTGGCCTCCGGGTCTGTGTCCATTCATGTGATTCACATAGAGACAACTAGGTGTACACAAAAATACTAATAAAAAGAAAAGTTTAGGGGAAAACGTTAATCTAGATGAGCTGGCCAATCACCTGAGCATGGCTTCACTCCTCAGGAATGTGGTTCTCCTTAGGCCAGGCTAAGTATGTAGGAGGAATAATTAACCCTTTAATAAGACTATGTAATGGAAATGTGCATTTTCATTCCAGAATTTCCAGCCCTGAATTACTGAGGAAACTCTAACTTTCCTTTTCTTCTGTCTCTTTCCTAAGCATGCTGCCTCGAACACATGAGGCCTGCTCCCTCCCTAAATCCCTGCCCTCCCCACAGCTGCACCCCTACTCCAGCTTCACTCAAAGACCAGGACATTTTCCCTTTCTCTGTCTCCATCTTCCTCCCCCTTCCCCCCCCCCAGAAGCTGTCAAGAGTCACAGCTTGCCTGCGTTGGCTTTACCTTTCAAGAATAATAAAATCATCCTCAAGATTTTTTAAATATATTCTTAAGTTCTTTTACTCATGAGGCTAAGAACCCTAAAAAAGGACTCCAATTTCCCTGGCCAATCCCACCAGGACTCCCCAAATATACCACACTAGTGGGCAGGAATCTGGGGAAGGAAAAGTATCTTTATCTCTTTATATAAGATTTCATTCCATTCCACGTGGGGGTACACCGGCCCTTTCTCTCCTGAGCATCTATAAAATTTCAAAGTAAAAAGAAGAAAAGAAAAAAGGAGCAATTTGTTTTAGACTATATATGTATGTACATATATATATACATACATATATATATATATTAGAATGATGAGGGCAAAAGCCAGACAGCAAGAAGAAAGTAGACAGTCCGTGGTCTTTTTCTTTCAACTAATTTACATTATGGTCCCTACAGCAATGCAGAAAAGGTGGGGTGATGAGCATGGCACAGAGGTAGAGCATTTAGCTCACATGCAAAAGGCCTTGGGTCTTCAGAGCAGCAAATACAAAGTGCATAAAGGAAGGACTCTTTTTCTAGCTCGAGCAAACAAGAGCTTTGGAAATGCTCTACCTCAATCTCTGATCTGTTGAATCCTGATGGGAGAGCAATACGATACACATTCCCCTAACTCGCTGCCTCCTAATCCATCCCTGTTTGGACCAAGAATCAAGATCACAAAGGGCCAAGATTTCAGGCTATCAAGGACCTCCTACCATGCAGTTATTATAACCAAGCAGAGCTGAATAACTTCCCTCTATTATTTTTAGCAGAATAACTTAAGTGATAAGTCACTAGGGGGGATATTTGCAGCTCAGCATGAGGGACCCAAGAAATTTGACTCATCGCTTGGTCTGAAAATAATCACCCCCAGTGCAGACTCCTGTTCAGAAATTTAATATACAAAATGCTTTACATATTATACCAGAAGTTTCTTCATAAGTAACCTGTATAGCAGATGTTACTATCTAAAAGTCTGATGGGACCTCTCTCTTGCATGTTTCTTGAAGACCCTTCCACACCCACATCTGCTAGGTTCACAACCTCTCCAAATCTATGTATGACCTGATCAATGATGGTTTCCATACATCTCATAAACAAATATGTAAATGTTATGAGTAACTTAGGGACAAATCTCAGAAAACCCTGTTCATCTATTTGGGTTTTCATATAAACAGAGGTGTTTTCAGTGACACAGAGCAGAGTAAAGGATGAGAATGCGGTATTTACTGCATGTATGAATTTGTAAGTTCAGTCCCCAGCACCACATAAGCCAGACCTTGTGGCGCATGCTTGTAATCTCAGCAAGTAGGAGATGCAAACAGGAAGAACAAGAGTTCAAAGCCATTCTCTGCTACACAGCACAGGTTAGTCTGAATCATTCTCTGCTACACAGCAGAGGTTAGCCTCAATCATTCTCCACTCTACAGCAGAGGTTAGCCTGAATCATTCTCCACTCTACAGCAGAGGTTAGCCTGAATCATTCTCCACTATATAGCAGAGGTTAGCCTGAGTACAGCAGACTTGATCTGACTTTTTAGTGCTGCACGGACTTTTAAAGGTTCTCTCCACTTGCGAGATGGCTTTAGCAGCTAAAAAACACTTGCTGCTCTTCAGAGGCTTAGTTCCCAGAATCCACATGGTGACTCACAACCTTCCGTAATTCCAGTTCCACACATCAGATGCCCTCTTCTGAACTCAGGCATCAGGCACACATATAGTGAGCTGACATACATGCAACCAAAACACCCATATACAAAACAAACGAATAAACGAATAAATAACATTTTTAAATAATTAAGAAAAAACTTTTAATATTCTATTTGGAGAAGGCAGCAACAGGAAGATTAAGAGTTCAAGGCTAGCCTGGACTACTTTAAAAAAAAAAAAAAAAAAAAAGATTGAGTGAGGTCAAGTCTGATAGCACATGCCTTTATGCCCAGCATTCAAGAGGCAGAGGCAGGTGGATCTCTGTTAGTTCAAAGCCAGTGTGTTCAACAGAGCTAATTTCAAGGTAACCAAGATATAGAAAGAGCCCTTAGTATTAATATGTATTGTATATACCTAGTTGTCTGTATGTGTATCACATCATGTGGGTCAACCATCTGTCACACTCCAGATATCCAACACCTTTGGCCTCCATGGGCACCCACTTTCAACACACACAAACTCAATTAAAAATAAATCTTATTTTAGGGGGCTGGAGAGATAGCTCAGCGGTTGAGAGCACCGTCTGCTCTTCCAGAGGACCCGGGTTCGATTCCCAGCACCCACATGGCAGCTAACAACTGTCTGTAGTTCCAGTTCCAGGCAAACACCAAGGCAAATAAATAAATAAAGTTTAAAAATAAATCTTATTTTAAACAGCAGTTATTGTAGGGGGCTGAAAAGATGGCTCAGTCCATTTCTGTTTCCACACCCAACTCTCCCACACCTTTCTGGTCTCCGTGTGTGTGTGTGTGTGTGTGTGTGTGTGTGTGTGTGTGTGTGTGTGTGTATGTGTGTATTCATGTGATACACATGGGTGTGGTGATATATTACATATTTAATAAAACCTGAATATTGGAGAGACATCACACAGCCAAATCCTAGGCAGATAGCTCAGGGATTTCTTGATCCTTGAGTACAAGGATAAACAGCTGAGATTCAATAGCACACACCTTTAGTCCCAGCACAGGGAAAGCCCGGAATGGTGACCTACACCCCTAATCCCATAACTCCAGAGACAGAACTTCCTCTGTTTTTGTGAGTTCAAGGCTAGCTACAAAATAAAATAATACACACCTTTAACCCTAACCTGGATGGGATGCAGCTGAGGAGAAGGGTAAATAAGGCCTCGGAGGAACCCAGCAGAGGCAGAAGTGACCAGGAGCGAGGCTGAGGAAGTTGCAAGACAGCTGGGTGAGAACTGACTGTAGTGTTTCCCTGTTTCTGATATCTCAGCCTTCCCCCAATATTTGGCTTTAAGACTCATTTAATACAATCCAAATTCCTGCAGCTGCACATGGATGCTGGGATCGGAACCCTGGTCCTCTGGAAGAAGACTTCTGTTAGGCATTGGGAGATCTCACAGCCCTCCCTGTATTGTGGAGGGAATATATGCCCTTGCAGAGGGTCTGGGTCCTCTATCAAACTGAAAAGGCTACATTGCCACAGTACAAATACCTGAAAACTAAATGCCAACTATTATTTTTGCCTTTTAAAACTATAACTATTTCAGGCTGAATGTAGAGGCATACATCTTTGATCCCAGCACTTAGGAGACAGAGGCAGACTATGAGTCTGAGGCCAGCCTGGTCTACATAGTGAGACCACATCTTTAAAATAAATTGCCAACTATTTAACACATTCTGAAAAATAGGAAGTATATCAATATACTTTGGATCAAGCAGTATCCAATCTTCAATTTTGTTATGTATTTTCTGTTTCCCCCACATATACCTTTTCTGTCTGTTTGCTGCTTCTCCAGCAGTCTTGTCCACAGGCTAGCCTCAAGTTCAACTCAAATGAACCTCCCGTCACAGCCTCCCAATAGCTATAATTCAGGAAGTCTGGTGCCATTGCTGTTGTTTTAATAAATACTAAAAATGCTGTTGAAACCTTCCCTCTCTCCCAGATGGCTACTAACTGGGATTTGATGCTGTGTGGATGATACATTTTTTACAGTCTTATCTCACATATACCAATATTGGTATATTTTTTTTGTTTTGCATATGTTTTAATGATAGTCTGCCTAAATTACCTTGTTAAGTTTGTTTTATTTTTTCCACTTACTGTAATGATTCTAAACCTTATACATGTTGAAAATATTCTGGCAAGGACATGGGGGAAAGGATCCCTTCAGCTACAGAGCACGAGGCTCTGATTTAGAGCTAATCACCACAGGAAGAATTTTCCTTGGTCAGACACGGTATCGCACACCTGTATCCTCAGCATTTGGGAAGTTGGAGCCAGTCTGGGCTATTGCTTAAACAAATGAACAAAACCAAGCAGGAGCCTCAGAGCTTAAAAGCGTAGTCTGTTTTTTCAGAGAACCTTGGTCAGGTTCCTCACACCAAGGTGGCTCACAACTGTCTGTAACTCCAGTTCCAAGGGATCCAACACTCTCTTCCTGCATGGGCATCAGGCTCACAAGTGATACATAGATACACATCCAAGCAAAGCAACCAAACACATAAAATAAGAATAAGAAACTTAGAACTTAAATTAAAAAAAAAAAACCAGAAAGAGGAGGTGGGAAGAAGGTAAAGGAATAGAGAGGGTGTCTGTCAGCCTTGGAGGACGGAGGCAGATCTTACACTCTGCTGAAGGGATGCACAGTTTAAAAAATAGAACTATTTTTAGAACTACCATGCCAATATGTTCTTGCTTTACCTTCTGGGTTATAACCCGAAGCAATCAGGGTCAGCACTCGATAGAGAACCTGCACACCCCTGTTTATCAGGGTGTTATTCATAACAGACAAGTTATGGGATTAGGCTAGGTGTCTATCTGTGGATGAATCAATAAAGACAACATGGTTAAATACCCAAGGGAGCTTTACTCATCTGTGAAGAAGAAGGAAATGGATAAGACTAGAGATGACGTAAATGGGAAAATAAACCAGATGTGGGAAGGCAATTGTTGTCCCTCAAATACAAATCCAGCTTATTATTTATTTATTTTGATTTTTTTAAATTTAGTTATTTATTATGTACATAGTGCTCTGCCTGTCTGTTTGCCCGCACGCCACAAGAGGGCACCAGATCTCATTACAAATGGTTGTGAGTTACCATGTGGGTACTTTGAATTGAGCCCCAGACCTCTGGAAGAACAGCCAGTGCTCTTAACTACTGAGTCAGTCCTCCAGCTCTCTATTTTGATTTTTTAAAAGAGAGTCTCCTATAGCTCAGGCTAGCCTCAAACTCACTAAGCCGTAGCAGAGGATGACTCTGAAATTCTGATCTTTCTGTCTCTACCAGCCAGGTCCTAAGTTACAGGTGCCTGCGTCTGTCACAAGGTGCTGGGGTAGCACACAGGGCTGTCACCTGGCACCTATGTTCCTGGTCCATGTTAGGGTCCCTGTCTTTCCAGGTGCCTCCTTGTATTCTTTTCCACTGTCTTCCTGAGGCTGATGAGGGAGAAGCTGTTCTTCACATGCTCTGTGTGAACTAATTATTGCTGTCCTGTTCATTTCCAGCAAACAGCAGAGTAGCTGAGATAAGCATAAATGGGGCACACAGGAAGATTTTAATGAAAAAACAGAAAGGGGAGAGTGAAGCATGGCATAGCACATCATCCTGAGAGCTTAAGCTCATGTGTCCAATTAGTAACATTTGTATCATTATGGCATTCTGTGTGGCTGGAAGGGATGGCGGTGGTGGCGCGCATATGTGTGTGTGTGTGTGTGTGTGTGTGTGTGTGAGAGAGAGAGAGAGAGAGAGAGAGAAAGAGAGATTGTGTGTGTGATTGTGTGTGACTGTGTGTGTGATTGTGTATGTGACTGTGTGTATGATTGTGTGTGTGATTGTGTATGACTATGTGTGATTTGTGTGACTGTGTGTGTGATTGTGTGTGACTGTGTATGTAATTGTGTGTGTGTTGTGTGTGTGATTGTGATGACTATGTGTGTGATTGTGTGTGACTGTGTGTGTGACTGTGTGTGACTGTGTATGTGATTGTGTGTGTGATTGTGTATGACTATATGTGTGATTGTGTGTGACTGTGTGTGTGATTGTGTGTGTGACTGTGTGTGACTGTGTGTGACTGTGTGTGTGTGTGATTGTGTATGTGAATATTTTGGTGGGGGAAGGGTCTATCTGAGCAACTATTTTCTAACCAAAAATAGTTTTTCTTCAGTCCCTTTCCCAGCAAGTCATTACCATTGACAAAGCCTCATAACTAGGCTAATAGCTGTTACCTTGTGATCTCTCAGGATTGTTTTATTGCCGTGTTTTCTTTCTTTCCATCCCCATCTCTTTTGCTCTTCACAGTGGCATAAAGGATACATATAGCCCACATTTGCTTCCTCGGGCATAGGAATTACACGGGGCTATTTCCAAACAGACAGTATTCTAGTTCTTCTCTTCAGATGCCAATTAGAAGATTAGCGTCTTTTCTCTCTCCCTCTTTGCTATTAAATAGTCACACAAAAGCTGAGCTGACAAATTGCTCCCTCCATGGTGCTCCACAAAGACAGACAATAGACCATCATCATTTACTATACTCAAATCCTATTAATCACAGATTAATGAGAACATGTCTAGTGGGAAAGAAATTACCAGAACGTGGGCCTCCTGGCTTGTTACCCACGTAACATCTGCCGGCCTTACCTTCAGTGCCGTGTCATCTTTTATCACATTGAGATAATGTTTGCTCCAGAAACATAATTAAGATAATGGAGCGGATTCAGAGCCTTCCCTTAATAATTAAAGAGCCGGGGTTATGCTTCTTAGTCTAGTGGCTTTTAAAAAACTAATTTCCCTCTGTTTTTGATTATTTCCTTTTTCTTTTGCTCATAATGAACTATTGAACATTGGGTTTGGGCTTTTCTCGTTTTTCCTCTCTGTAAACTAAGAGATTAATCTTCATGCCCAAAACTAGGACAGAGTCAGACCTGCAGTTCATTTTTCTACTGAAATAAAATCTATAGGACACACAATATATCATTAGCTCCTCATGTATTTACATATATAATCATATATATATAGTCAGTCATTTTTTGCAATCTGAAATATCTTAAATTAAAATTAACATTTAAATTTCATCTGAGCTTATAAGAAACATTAAATTGGCTTTCTCTGATTCTTAACTACAATGTTTTATTTTATTTATTTATTTATTTATTTATTTATTTAATAGCCTCGAACATTTTTCTTTTGTACAGTCAGGGTTCTGCTAGTGACTTTGTCTTTAGTCCAAAGCTAAATTGCTGTTGCTCTAAAGCACAGAAATTGAATTTAAGATCCAAATACTTGTATCCTTGGTAGGGCTCCCATTGTCTTCCTGTCCCTAAAATGAAAGGAAGTGATTTAAAAAAAAAAAAAAAAAAAGTTTTTAAAAAGCAATGACATCTGTAATCAGCTGATGAAGTCATAATTCATGGTCATAAAATTGAGGAAGGTAATTGCAGATTTCTTAAAATGCCGACTATGTGTCTGCCCCTTTTGGAAGGGGGTGCCGATTAGCAGGGGCTGGCTAAACTGTGATCTGCGGCTTCTGACTAAGCCATGATTGGGCACCTCGGGAATAAAATCGGCTCCTCCACCGAGAGCCGGCCTGTGCCAGCCCGGGGAGGAGGGGATGGATTGTGAAGAGCTTCTTAATTAAATTTTAATTATTGCTAATTAGAACTACTGTTTTGTTTGTTTTGTTGGTTTTTAATGTCCCCAACAAGCAAGACAAGAGTTGGTCTTGCCTTTTAATTTTCTGCTAATTAGTTTCCCAAGGAGAGATTTGAAAGGGCACTCACATCGCATTTACAGTAGTCAAGTTGTGAGCTGGGCTCAGGCTGCAGGCAGGTCCCACCCTGAAGGCCAGGCAGCTCACTTCTGAGATGCCAAATGGAACGACATCTTCCTACCCTCTATTGGGAAAAACAAACAAACAAACAGAGTCTGTGAATCCATTTTCCTGTTGCGCATCCTGTTTACCTCCAGACAAATCGCAAAGGCTTTGCTCAATTCTCAAAATAGATAACAAGCGCCCTACACGTGTTAGTACGCTCATAAAAACTGCTTTGGGGAATGGCTAAATGTCAGAGATGAGCTCCACCAGGTTTAAATAACCAGATATGCTCATGAAATGTGACTGGTTGTTTTCTCTAGGCAGTGGAAGTCAGTGCTTTGCAATGGGTAAGAACACAAGGTCCCTCAGCTGATTCTCCCCCACATTCTAGTAAATACCCAGTAAGCTAACATTCTCCTGGTAGCCATGCTTATGAGGGTGATGTAGAAATTCTAACTGGAAGTATGACGATGTAATCCCAAAAGATTCCTAGGATCTATTAGCATTATAAGCCCTCAGCAGGATATGAATCCTATCTGGTAAGTACATGAATTTCGTAACTCCTCCCAAGACACCATGCTAAGAGTTCTGAATTGATGCAACTCCCTGTGTTAATTACAATAAAAATCCATCAAATGAAATTACATTTTGGAATCAACAGCATTTGGCCTCGCACACCCACATGCCTTGACAGCATCCCTTTACAGTGGGAGACAATTATCACGTGTTTGTTCCTCACCTCTTACAGGCATGAGAGCCCTCTGATATGTTAATTCACACCAAATTCCAATTCTTTTCCTGTCTTCATCTTCCCAACTCAGTGACAGGAGGTGTCAACCCTTTTTATCCTGGGGGGGGGGGGAAATGCTTAGGCAAGATTTTTACTCACTTTAATTAAAATTACAAAACTAGAAACCAAAGAGTAAATAAATTAAATCTGTCTTTCTGCACCATTCACCATCTGCCCTATCAGCATCGACTCTGATCTGAATTAATCTAAAGTCAACTGGGTCTTTCCTGGTCTGATTAGTCAATTAGCTAGAGAGAGCACACTGGTTTGAAATGTGTTTTTTCAGGTCAGTAAGTTGCCCTCATAATCAATGTGTCGTTGACGTACCAATAAAGACAGAGTTCTGACTGTCCCGATTAGGAGCCTAAGATTTCTGTGGCTGCTTTAGCTTATGCAATTTGAAAGCATCTAAGGTTCACACATCATCTCTTCACAATCATCGCATCATTTTCTTCTTTGTGTAGTATTGTGGTAGATACAGGGAAGGCTTCATTCACATGGGAAGAGGCTTCTCAATGACTTAACCCAGCCACACTCCTTTTGGAATGTGTTAGACACTTGTCTATGTGAAAACTGAATATTTTGTTTGTATGCAGTTAGTTGTTTTGATGAGAGGTTTAGTTGGTTTGGGTTTTCTAAATACTGAAGATAAAACCTAGGACCTCATTTATACTAAACACTCTACCACTGAGCTATACCCTCAGCCCTGGAGAGTGTGTGTGTGTGTGTGTGTGTGTACATGCACACCTATGTGCATTCGTGTGGAGGCCATCAAGAGTCTCCATTTTATTTCCTTAGACAAGATCTCACACTAAACCTGAGGCTGAGTGGCCAGAGGGCTCCTACAGTCAACCTGTTTCTACCTCCCCCTACCCCCAGGACTAAGGTTCCAAGCACAGACAGCCATACTGCTTTTACAAGGGTGCTGGGGATTCAAACTCAGACCTTCATGCACAGTGAGTGTCCTTAACCACTGAACTATATACTCAAACCTTTGATTTAGTTCCTTTAAGACAAGGTCCCACTGCATAGTTTGTCCAAGCTGGACCCCCTGGACCCAGGGAGTAGTTTGGGGTTTGTTTGTTTGTTTTTATGAGATGCTTGAATAGTTGTACAGCTGATTAAGAAAAGGAAAAGTAACAATAAAGATGGGAGAAGGATGCTCTGACAATGGGTGCATGCCGAGAACAGACAACTCCGTTCAAGTCTCTCCACTCCTGACCTAGCTGTCTCCCCTCCCCCAACAAAACGCCTTGGCCCAGTAGCGTTCCCAGCCATTGTCACATGAGGATCCACATGGCTGAAACTATGTTTGACTTTCTTAAACACTGGCATTCTTTCAGCTTCGAGTTTATGGGTGAATCTCAGCAACTTAATCATAACTAGTACACAGCCAAGGTCTGAATGCTTGGGGCACTCCCGAAATCACCATGTTCATTTTTATTTTATTTATTTATGAGCACTTTGTTTGCATGGATGTCTGCCCACCACATGTATGCCTGGTGTCTATGAAAGCCAGAAGAGGTCGTCAGATCTCCAGGAACTGGAGTTACAGGTGGTGGTGAGTGGTCATCTGGGTGCTGGGAACTGAACCAGGGTCCTCTGGAAGATCGTCTAGAGTTCTTACCACTAAGACATCTTTCCAGCCTCTGTGTTGAGAATGTAACCTCCAGGTGATGGTTTTTGGAGGAGAGGCCTTTGAACCCTCCAGAGTGGGACTGGTGGTCTGGTAAGAATGAGAACAGACAGAATTCTTCCATCTACTATTTGAGAGCAAGGAGAGAAGATTCCATCTAGGAACTAGAAATCAGGTCCCAACCAAACCGGTCAGTGCCTTGAGTTTGGGCTTCCCATCCTCCAGAGCAATGACAGACAAACTTATACTGCTTATAAGTCATCTAGACAGAAAGGTATTTATAGACATAGATACAGATAAAATATATGCAGCATAAATGGAGGAAGACACTATATAGATTTGATCATATAAAAAGAAATATTGCTTTAGGTAAACAATTAGCTTCTGACTCGGATCCCACTGTTTGTCTGGGCAAGCAGAAATGTTTAGATCAATGTTTGTTTGGCTGACTGCTTATTTTGAGGCAGGGTCTTGCTTATGAATCCCACGATGTGTCAACTTGAACTCCTAATCTTCCTGCTTGTGATTTCCAAATATCTGCAAGAATTGCAGATGTGAGCTGTGGTGGCTGCCCTACGTGCTGGGATTGCAGATGTCAGCTGCAGTGACTGCCTTACATGTGTGGCTTTAAGCACATCACCTACCTCTTCTGTGTGAAGACCATGGCCTTTCACATTTGGAGTGAGGCAAATTGAATAGACCTGATCCAGCAACTGTCACCTCTATACAGGTTCCCGGGGACTCCTCTGGAGCCTCAATGACACCTTCAATGTCCAAACTTGTCATCCACTTCTTGTTTGAAACTGACTGACTTCACATGGTCAGAAGCAACAGCCTCCCACCCCTACCCCAGCTACCAAAAGCCAGGAATAGACAATGATGCCCTGCTAACCAGGAAGTTATTGTGTGTACTGTTCCTCTGTCTGTCTGTCATTGGAGTACTGCATTTATTTTCATTTCTCTAGGACATATGTCTTAGGGTTACTATTGCTGTCACAAAACACCATGACCAAAAGCAAGTTGAAAAGGAAAGGGAGGGCCTGGAGAGATGGCTCAGCGGTTAAGAGCACTGACTGTTCTTCCAGAGGACCTGAGTTCGATTCCCAGCACCCACATGGCAGCTCACAACTGTTTGTAGTTCCAGTTCCCAGTTCCAGGCAAACACCAAGGCAAATAAATAAATAAATAAAAGAGTATTTAAGAAAAAAGAAAAGGAAAAGGCTTTACCTGGCTCACACCTCCACAGTGTGATCATCACTAAAGGAAGTCGGGACAAGAACTCAATCAGGGCAGGAACCTGGAGGCAGGAGCTGATGCAGAGTCCATGGAGGGTGCTGCTGACTGACTTGCTCCTCGTGGCTTGCTCAGCCTGCTCTCCTATAGAACCCAGGACCATCCTCAATGGCTGGGCCTTCCCACATCAATCACTAATTAAGAAAATGCTTTACAACTAGATCTCATGGAGGCGTTTTCTCAGTAGAGGCTCCTTCCTCCCCAATGACTTCAGCTTGTGCCAAGCTGACACAAAGCTAGTCAGGACAGCACACTACTATCATCCGAGAACTTCTCTTGAAATTTTCTGAAGATTTAAGTTTTGAGAAATGAAACTCCAATCTTGAGCAGACTTGTTACTTAAATGAATACATTTTTTATTTCAATACATGAATATTAGAAAAAAACCTGTTTTAAGATAGTATCCATTTACCAGAGCGTACATTAGTGTGCCAAGCAGACAGAAGGGAAGCAGAGAAGGAGGAAGAAAGGGAAGGAAGACATGAGCCTCTAAAGCAGAGCAACAAGAAAGGACAGCTGCACACCACACCTCTCATCCCAGCACTAGGGAGCCAGAGGCACAAGAACCAGCGATTTAAGGTCATTCTCTCTCGCACAGTGAATTTGAGGCTAGCCTGCAATACACAAGAGAGAGAGAGAGAGAGAGAGAGAGAGAGAGAGAGAGAGAGAGAGAGACTCCCCCTAGGAGCTGTCTGCAATACCAGAGACTCTGACTTGAAATCTATAGGCATTTAAAAAAAAAAAAAAACAATGAATTCAAATACACAAAAACATTTTTAAAATTCTACATGGAAAATAAAATACTGTATGAGCTATCAAGAGGCAGTTGTGAGTTGGATGCGGGATGTACACCCCAGATTTGAGAGGCCAAGGGAGGAGGATAATGGCTTTGAAGTGAGATTTTTATCTCAAAAAGTCAGATGATCCTCACAGTCCAGACTGCCCAGAGCATCTACAGGTTCTCTGATGCCATGTGGCTTACTTGGGCAAAGACACCCACAGGGCAGCCTGAGTCCTCATGGTCCAGCCTACCTGAAGTATCCACATGCCTGCCTAGCACCTTGTGGCACCAAGTGATCGAGGCCAATATGATAAGAAGTATAGGACTGGAGAGATGGCTCAGTGGTTAAGAGCACTGACTGTTCTTCCAGAGGACCTGAGTTCGATTCCCCGGCAGCTAATAACTGACTGTAATTCCAAGATCTGACACCCTTACACAGTTAGACATGCAGGCAAAACACCAATACACATTAAATAAATGAATAAATAAATAAGAAGTGTATGGTGGTGAAATGGGAGAGAAGAGGGGCAAAATGGTTCCTGTGTTGTGGAGAGAGGCAGTTCTGAAGATGTTAGGGCGGTGAGGAATGGGCTCATACTGTGGCCTACTTGCCCCCCAGGATCAGGGTGATGTCCAGGCTGGGGCTGCTGCCTACAGCCATATCTGGGTCTGTGACAATGGAGTCTATGTTGATGTTCATGATCCATGTTGCTACCAAGGCCAAGAGGATACTCAGGGTGTGGGCTGCCACCTGTAGCCATTTTGGTATTCAAGGGCCATGCTGCCCCCAGGACCATCTTGATCTGAGTGCCCTATGTTGCCACCAGGGCATATAATGACATCTGGGCCTGAACTGCTGCTGGAGGCCATGTTAAGTCAATGCCCCTACCACAACCAGTGTCTGAGTTGATCTCTGTGAGACTCCAGGTACCATCAAAGGCCATGCTGATATCAGGGTTCTAGGCTGCCACCTCTGGCCATGGTGGTGTACAAGAGCCTTGGTGCCATGGGGGCACGCTAATCTAAGTGGCCTGTGCAGCCACATGGACCATGTCTGGGTTCATGGCCCAACAGCAGCCAGGGGCAGAGCTAATGTCCATGGCTTGTATTACCATAGGGGTTCATAAAGGCCATGCATGTGGAAATCTGAGGGCCATGCTGAGCCAGCCCCACCCCTCACTGGCCTGGGATAGCTGACCCTGACCTTCATTGAACACTTCATCAGGTGAGCTGGCACTGCTATACCCATAGGAGAGCTGACCCCAGCACTCAGGACAGATGCCCCCACTCCTCATCACAGACATGGGCAAGGTGCCTAGGAGAGCTGCTCCTACCCTTCACCTGAGGGGGTGGTCCCAACAGCCTAAACCCAGCTCAGCTATTACCCAGACCCACATCCTGAGTTTTGGGTTGGCCCACCCTAACAACTTCCCTACCTGTGGCCTGCTGATGTGCTTGAAGGCTCTGGTTCTGCAAACCAGTAGCCACAGAATTTCCATGAAACGAGACAACGGCAGACTACCTGAGAGGAGTTTCAGTCAGAGCCCAATGTGATGACGGTGTGACAGAAAACAGGGGCCTTGAGCCAGACTACTGGGTGGCTTTGTGTGTCAACTTGACACAGGTTAGAATTATCAGAAGAAGGAGCCTCAGTTGAGGAAATGCCTTCT
Organism: Sigmodon hispidus; assembly: GCA_004025045.1. Classification (NCBI taxonomy): domain Eukaryota; kingdom Metazoa; phylum Chordata; class Mammalia; order Rodentia; family Cricetidae; genus Sigmodon; species Sigmodon hispidus. Next base: position 17,500 of record PVIH01019755.1, read on the forward strand.
TGAGATCCAACAGTAAGGCATTTTCTCATTTAATGATCAATGTGGAAGGACCCAGCCCACAGTGGGTGGTGCCATCCCTGGGTGGGCTGAGTTCTATAAGAAGGTGAGCTGAGCAAGCCATGAGGAGCAAGCCAGTAAGCAGCACCCTCCATGGCCTCTGCATCAGCTCCTGCCTCCAGGTTCCTGTCCTGACTTCCTTCAGTGATTAACAGCAATGCTGAAGTGTAAGCCAAATAAACTCTTTCCTCCCTAACTTGCTTTTTTGGTCACAATGTTTCAATCATAGCAATAGTAACCTCAACTAAGACACAGACTCGTTGCAATGAACATTTTTGTGGGTGGGACTGATTGGACAAAAGGGTGTACTGTGTGACACACTAGCGTATCTGGTGCCACTAGGATGGATGAAGAGGTGCTGGAAAGACGCAGGAGTGGGGGTTGTTTGTTTGCTTTGTATTTAATTAATTTGAGGGGCATTCTGCAAGGATGAGGATGGATATGGGGCTTGGAATGCATGATGTGGAATTTCCAAAGAATCAATAAAGAATTATGCTGAAACAAAAGAAGGAGGAGGAGGAAGAGGAGGAGGAGGAGGAAGAGGAGGAAGGATGATGTGGACTAGAAGAAAGTAGCAGGGGATTCATGTCATCTCAGCACTAAGAAGGATGGCCAGCCTGGGCAACAGGGACACACTGAAGTCTCCCATTTTCACAGAGCTGGACATAGGAATAGGAAGAAACTATCAACAATAAAATTCACTAAAGATAGGAATAACTCTCAAGAGAGGCCATGAGTGTTCACTGACATAAGAAAAATATTTAGCTTCACTTATAAGAAGAGAAATAGAAATTCAAGCTGTACTGAAATACCATTTTTCAGCTACTAAAATGCCAAAACCTCAGATGTTGGAAACATATATTGTTGGAAAACCTGTGTGAAAACAGGAAATCCTGGGTATTGTATAATGCAAATATCAACAAGTACAACTCCTGTGAAGGACAATTTGTAATATCAACTAAATGACCAGTCTATGCCCTGGGGCCAGGCACAGCTCAGTGGACAGCACTTCCCAAGGGCTCGGGCCCTGGCAATGACAGGGAAAGTGTGAGCCCTGTGCTCAGTAAATCTACTTCTAGGCGTGTGTCCTGCAGATTCCCTGACAGCTTAGTCACTAACACTGTATCAGTGTATATAAATGGCATAGTGAAACAAAGTATATTGCATGCTAACTTTAAAAAGTAAAGCAGAGCATAGTGTTTCATGCCTGTAATCCCAGCACTGGAAAGGTGGGGTGGAAAATCAATTCAGGTCCTCCTTGTCTACATGACAACTTGATGCCAGCCTGGACAACATGAGACTGTCTCTCCTGAAAATACAGAGAAGGATTTTTTGGGGGGAAGAGTGTTGCCTAATAAGATCCTCTTTATCTAGGATCAAGCATTACCTTGAAGACAAGCCCCTGGGAAAGTAAGCTGAGAACCAGCATTCACCACATCACTAGCTTTTTGACTGCAGATCATGATCAGCTGCCACCATAAATGCCCTGCTGTGATGGACAATGCTTTTCAATTATGAACCAGAACAAACCCATTCTCCCTGAAGTTACTTTTGTTGAAATATTTTATCATAGCAACAAGAGAAGTAACTAAGATAAATACAAAGAGAAATCACAACCATATTTCACTACAAGAAATTCTAGCACAGCAAGGTGGTGAGCATCTTAATCTCAGTACTCTGAGTGGCAGAGGCAGACAGATTTTTGTGAGTCTGAGGCCAACCTGGTCTACATAGTAAGTCCTGGGAGAGAGAGAGAGAGAGAGAGAGAGAGAGAGAGAGAGAGAGAGAGAGAGAGAGAATGAATAAAGTAAAAAAGAGAGGGGGAGGGAGGGAAGGAAGGAAGAAAGGAAATCCTATCGGAGCTGAGGATTTACCTGTAAGTAATGATTTGAGCTCAATTCACAGAGCTCTGGTTAAAAAAAGAAAAAAGAAAAAGAATGTCAAGCATGATGGTGCGCCCTCGTAATCGCAGCTCTGGTACGGCAGAGTCTCATGGTACATGAGGCTCAGAGCCCAGACAGTCCAGCCCTCTCTGCTCTTGCCAGGAGTCTTAGCTGGGGTCATCCTTGTGGGTTCCTGGGAGTTTCCCTGGCACCAGGATTCTCCCTAAGCCCTAAAATGTCTCTTTCATTATTCTCCCTGTCTGCCCCACCCCAACCCACCCAACCCTATCGCTCATGATCCCATGGCTCCATCCCCCACCGCTACCCAGTTTACCCAGGAGATGTCATCTATTTCCCCTTGGGGCCCTTCTTGTTACCTAGCTTTTTGGGGGCTGTGAATTGTATCCAGGTTATCATCCACTTTAGAGCTAATATCTACTTATGAGTGAGTACATACTATGTCTCTCTGAGTCTGGGTTACCTCACTCAAGATGATTTCTTTTCTAGTTCCATCCATTTGCCTGAAAATTTTATAATTTCATTGTCTTTTTTCTGCTGAGTAACATTCCATTGTGTATATGCACCATATTTTCTTTATCCATTCTTCCACTGAGTGACATCTAGGCTGTTCCCAGGTTCTGACTATTATAAATAATGCTGCTATGGACACAGTTAAGCAAGAGTCTTTATGATTAACCATCCTTTGGGTATGTATGTCCAAGATTGGTATAGTTGGGTCTTGAGATAGATCGAGTCCCAATTTTTTTGAGAAACCATCATACCAATTTCCAGAGAGTCTGTACAAGACTGCACTCCCCGCAGCAGTGGAGGAGTGTTCTCCTTACTTCACATTCTCTCCAACACAGGCTGTCATTAGTGGTTTTGACCCACTAATAGCCATTCTGACAGGTGTAAGATGATATCTCAGAGTTGTTTTTATTTGCATTTCCTGATGGCTAAGGTTGCTGAACAATTCTTGAAGTGTGGTGATATATTTTGTCTTTAATAAAAGCAGTCTGGAATATCAGGGAGAGGAAACAGACTACATTTAAATCTCACCTAGCCAACCTCTCAGGGAAAAAGCTACCTTCCAGATTCCTCAACCTGGCTCCTCATTGCCTCCATAGAATTCTGTCTTCCTACGCCTGTCTTTCTCCACCCAGTTGTTTAAACTCTGAATCATATCCCAGAGTTAAGATTAAAGGTGTGTGAACTATCACTGTTTGGTAGCTAGGCCTTGAATTCACAGAAACACAAGATCTCTGTCTCTGGAGTTATGGGATTAGAGGCATAGATCACCACTCAATCTTTCCCATGCTGGGATTAAAGGCGTGAGTTACAACTCTCTGACCCTCGTGACTTGACTGTGAGTGGATCTGTTCTCTGATATTCCAGACTGATTTTATTAAATATAAAACATATCACCACATTTAAGTGTATCTCAGCTACTTGAGATTCTTCTGTTGAGAATTCTCTATTTAGATCTGTATCCCATTTTTTAATTGGATTATTTGGTATTTTGACGTCTAGTTTCTTGAGTTCTTTATATATTTTGGAGAACAGCCCTCTGTCAGATGTAGGGCTGGTGAAGATCTTTTCCCATTCTGTAGGCTGTGATTTTGTCTTATTGACTGTGTCCTTTGCCTTATAGAAGTTTCTCAGTTTCAAGAGGTCCCACTTATTAATTGTTGTTCTTAGTGTTTGTGCTACTGGTGTTATATTTAGGAAGTGGTCACCTGTGCCAATACGTTCAAGGCTACTTCCTACTTTATTATCAGCTTCAGTGTAACTGGATTTATGTTGAGGTCTTCGCTTCACTTTGACTTAAGTTTTATGCATGGTGATAGATATGGATGTTTGCATTTTTTACATGCTGACATCCAGTTATGAAAGTACCATTTGTTGAAGATGCTTTCTTTTTTCCATTGTATAATTTTGGCTTCTTTGTCAAAAATCAGGTGTGCATAGGTATATGGACTAGTGTCGGGATCCTCGATTCTATTCCATTGATCCACCTGTCTGTTTTTATGCCAATACCAAGCTGTTTTTATTACTATACCTCTATAGTAGAGTTCGAAGTCAGGAATAGTTCCTTTATTATACAGGGTTGTTTTAGCTATCCTAGGTGTTTTGTTTTTCCATATGAAATTGAGTATTATTCTTTCAAGGTCTGTGAAGAACTGTGTTGGGATTCGGAGAGGAACTGCATTGAATTTTTAGACTGCTTTTAATAAGTTGCCATTTTTACTATGTTACTCCTATCTACCCAGGAGCATGGGAAACCTTTCCATTTCCTTGTATTGTCTCTAGTTTCTTTCTTCAAAGACTTAAAGTTCTTGTCATATAGGTCTTTCACTTATTTGGTTAGAGTTACCCCAAGATATTTTATATTATTTATGGTTATTGTAAAGGGTGTTATTTCTCTAATTTCTTTCTCAGCCTGTTTATCATTTGTATGTAGCAGCAATGCTGATTTTTTTTTTTTTTTTAGTTTATCTTGTATCTAACCACATTACCGAAGGTGTTTATTAGCTGTAGGATAATCCTGGTAGAATTTTGGGAGTCACTTAGGCATACTATCATAGCATCTGCAAATAGTAATAGTTTAACATCTTCCTCTCCAGTTTGTATCCCCTTGGTCTCCTTTTGTTGTTTATTGCTCTAGCTGGAACTTCAAGTACTATATTGAATAGATATGGGGAGAGTGGACAGCCTTGCTTTGTTCCTGATTTTAGTGGAATCAATTTGAGTGTCCTCTCCTGTAATCAGATTGGTGACCATCCTAATTGTCACCAGAGAGCCTTCATTCAGTAACTGATGGAAGCAGATGCAACGATCCCCAGCCAAGGACTATGCCAAATTCAAGGAGTCCTGTTGAAGAGAAAGGGAAAGGACTGTATGAGCGGGGGTGGTGTCAAGGTCATACAGGAGAACCCACAGATACAGCTGACCTGAGCTTCTGGGAGCTCACCAACTCTGGACCAACAGCTAGGGAGCCTTCACAGGACCAACCTAGGCCCTCTGCATGCGTGTGACCATTGCTGCAGGGACTTGGCAATCTACATACAAGTGATGTAAACTTTCCTTAGTGTTCTGGAGCATCTACTGCTTGTTTGTCCCGATTCTGATCAGTTCCCCACAGGGTACAGTCTATGTCTTCTCCTGGTTATTGTAAGGCCTAGTTCCAGTATTGTTAGTCTGCAACCTGTCACGGCTGCACTAATGTTAAATTAGGCCTTTCACATAGTTGCATTCAAATTTAATTCTGCCAGTAGGGTATACAAGGCAGGAGAATGGGTGTCTCAGGCCAGCCTAGGCTATATAGAGTCACAGGGAAAAACAAAGAAAGAAAAGAAAGAAAAATAAAAACTTTTGATAAGCTACACACATACAGACACACTCAAAAGCCAAAGAAAAGAGTTCTTCAAGACAATGTTTTCCTCTGAGAAGCATCTCCAGTGATATTATAATCATCTTAGAGAATGGAGAGCTGCAAAGATGTCGTTTGTAAAGCACTTAATCATTCGTGTAATTTTCTACCTGGAGAAAAACTACTCTTGTTCCCTTAATGCAAAGACAGAAGGGCCCAGGCACTCTTTCTGGCTAGAGAAGATGGTACAGAAGAGCCTGCGCTCCTGCCAAAGCAATCACATGAGAGTCCTCTCTGGGGCGGGTGATGGGCTTCGGAATCGGTAGGATGGAGCTTTCACAGTGGCCCACAGCAGACTTTGGGTAGGAAAACACTTTTAAACACAGCCAAGCTGGCCAGGCACGGTGGCCACGCCTTTAATCCCAGCACTAAGAGTCAGAGGCTGGCGGATCTGAGTTTGATGCCAGCCTGGTCTACATAGTGAGACCCTGTCTCGACATAAGTAGATAAGCTGAACTGGAGAGAGGGTTCAGTGGTTAAGAGCACTGGTGTTCTTGCAGAGAACATGGGTTCAATTCCCAGCAACCAGGTGGTGGAGCACGGTGCATATCAGGGGATCCTGCGCCCTCTTATGGCCCCTGTGGGCATAAGCATCCAACTGGTGCGTACTCATACAATTAGGCAAAACTCCCGTACACGTTTTTAAAAATTAAAAATAAAGCAAGCTAAGCTAGCCACAGAAGAACACTTATCCAAATAGAAAGTTCCAGTTTAGAAAGAAAATCAGCACCAGCTCATGTTTTCATTGACACCACTCTATGCATATGGATTTTCTTTGATTGTTTTGTGAGTGGGAAATTGTAACTAATCAAGATGGCAGGTGTACATCTTTCTTTCCTTTGGGGAACAACCTGAGACACGATGCTTTATTTCCCAGACTTCCTACTCTAATAATGAAATTCCATTACAGTGGAAATGATGTGATTCCTGAGGGGATGGTGCGCTCCCACTTGACCTTGGATATGGTGAGTGTGGGAAGGAAGGCAAGGACAGGCTCGCTCCCGCGAAGGGCGCCAGTTAGATTCGTTTTCTTTTTGCCTGACTTCAGTCGTACAATGTCCTTTAGAATTTGTTTCCGAGCTAACGAGGAAAAACAATAATAAGGAAAAATAACAACAAAAATACAGATAAACTGCCAAGCAGAAGGCAGCATGTGTCACCAACCAGTGACCAGGAACATTCCTCCCTTACCCGCTACCTCCTCCCTTACCAGCAACACTGATCAATTATCATTATTAGCGCTCAGAAAAGCACACAGGCTCTGGGCCCAACCTGGCTTCAGATCAGAGAGTCAATATTCTACTGTAACAATCTGCCAAAAATCGCAATTCAAGCGCATTTAAAGTGTGTCTCCCCAGAGGACAGCAAGAAACGGACCACTAGAGGAGCCTCGGCCACAGCTGCCTCTGACATTTCTGAGCCAGCAAGCAAATGCAGAGCGACAGCACACAGCACAAAGGCTGGGGAGGCTGGGGCGTCGATCCAGCTTCCTCACCGGCGGCGGCAGTGAGGGGTTGAGTTCCTGGGGATGAGCAGGCGGCAGCCGCGGTGGAAACAATGTATGAGGCACAGACAGAAACAACCAAGGCTGTTTAGGAGGGGCAGGGCACACAGGGCACAGGGCGCGGCATTAAGTATCCCCCTGCGTGTGTGTGAAACTGACGTTTTTATCACCAAATGGCAATTTAATGCCACTCAACTATACCTACTTCCATTTGACAAATAAAACACATACATCAAAACCAAAGAGGGACAGAAGTGGCCCTGGAGAAATCAATTGCTGAGAAGCCAGAGGTCTATAGGGAACAAATGACTTTCTCATATACTGCTAAATCGCTCAATATCCCCTTTTGATTAACACGATTAAATTGTGCTTAGTTCTTAATTCAAGTGATGGGGTATACATAGCTATAAAAAAATACCATATTTAAAGACTACTTAAGGGGGTATGGATATAGTTCAGCGGTAGAGTGCTTATTCTGAATTCATAAAGCCCTGGCACTCTCAAAAGAGGAAGAAAAGAATGAGGGAGAGAGCAGGAGAAAAAGAAAAAGAGAAGGTCTGGAGAGATAATTGAGTGGTTAAGAGCATTTGCTGCAGCTGGGATTGGTGGCACACTCTTTAATCCCAGCACTCGAGGCAGAGGCAGTCAGATCTCTGAGTTCAAGGCCAGCCTGGTCTACAGAGTTGCAGGACAGCCAGAGCTACACAGAAAAACCCTATTTTTAAAAAATTGTCATTAAAATATTTGAAAAGATAAGGCCCCAGGGGAAATGAGGATACTTTACACAAGGTTGAGTGAGTAATATGTTCTTCTGAAGGGGAAGAAAAAAGAGGAAAAGCCTATCTACTAAAAAATGGAATATAAATGACTTTCCTTATATTATTAATAAGTGTTGATAGCAAACACATATTTTTAGGCATATAGGAAAGGAAGGGGAAAGGCTGAATTTTTCCTGCTGTTACCAAGTTTTTCAAATTATATACAAAGAGCAAATACTCATTTTATTATCATACACTCACACACAGAAAAGTGGTCTAATACTTACAAGAAGGAGAAGGGCCATTCCAAACACAAAGAACGTGATGAGCAACCCATGAGGAAGATGATGAGCTAGCCATGGTCTCTGTGCACACTGAGCCAGTGTGCTCGGTGTGTGTGGTACCTGATGCCAAGGCCTGATGTGCCTGATGTCAAGGTGATTTTTGAAAGAAGAAACTGAGAGGCACACTTTAAGGTCCATGAACATCTTTAATACTGGTTTAACTTTCTAAGGCCTGCCTTCCTAGGACTGGAAATAGAAGGAAAAGTCAGAAACCTTAGATTGTTCCAGCTAATTCTGAGAATAAATCTTAGGGGGATTCCCAGGCCCAGGTAGAGGAATGGAATACTGAAATGGCCCATGGAAGAGGTGGGTGAGGTACAAGAGTAGGGAGGGGATTCAATGATCCCAGATCCAGGCTATGAAGAAGGGGAAGAAGCACCCACAATGCAAGAGAATTAGCAAGAGTCAGCCAGGCAAGGCTGGGGCTATAGCCAGAGAAGGAGGAGGGAGGCCGTAGCATCCTCTAAGGCAACTTTAACCAGGACATGATAGTTCCTTATGAACCTCACACAGTGTGTGTCTGTCCTGCCCCCTGGGCCTCCTGACCCATGATGTAAGCATCTCAAGACCCAACCTTAATCTCTCAGTTAACATCATTCATGTGTTCCTTCCGGGAATACATATTGGAGAAGTAATTATAGTTCCTGCTTAAGACCAAATTCTTAGTACTAACGCAAGCTCTAAACAGTCCTAGAGTCTGCTCCCACCCTTATGCCCATCCCCAACACATCAAACAGAAGATTAAAACCTCACCCGAAAGTAGATAATAAAATAGAGTGTCAGAGACCCCAAGCCAATCGGATAGAAGATTTCACAGGAATATCCACCCCAGCCCTAGCCTGCTTATCACATTTCCTGCTGTTCTCCATGTTTCATCTGAATTCACAGTGAAGACCAGGAGTCCAGTACGGGGAGCAAAGCTGCACATGAGAACATGCTGCCGATAGGTCAGCATAGCATTCATTAGAAACAGCCCAATCATCCCAGATAGTCCTTCTCAGCCTTCCTCAAGCTTGACCAGCCGACAGCCAATATGGTTTTGAACCACCTGACCAAACTAGCTTTTGTTATGGACAACCTCCAAGGTCATAACTATCTCTTTCTGTGCTCAGCACATCTGAGCTGACCACACAGAAGCAAACCACTTCTATTTCCACATTACTTTTTTCTGACACAGGGTTTCTCTGTTAAACAGCCCTGGCTGTCCTGGAACTCAACTCTATAGACCAGGATGGCCTCGAACTCACAGAGATCCACTTACCTCTGACTCCCAAGTGCTGGGATTAAAGGTGTGTGCCAATACCGCCCTATTGCCACATCTTGATCCTGAAGTGACTCATGGCAAACCAACTTCTGAGAGTCAGCACACCTGGATCCCCAAGGGTAGCCCCAGAGGCTCTCATGTCCGATAAGAAAATCTTGGAAGATTTTAAAACAAGAATACCATGCATAAAACAAAACAAAACAGATTTCTGCAGGTTAATGTGGCATCTGTAAAGTGGACTTATGAGCAGAAGTTACTGGATTTGGGGATCAGTTATAGCAACCAAATGTGACTGACATTCTACAGACCCAGTTTTGCAAAGCAGTCATAGCAAGGAAAAATGTATATAATTAGGGAAAGAAAAGTCAACTAAACTTAGTGAAAGTTTTACCAAAAAAAAAAAAAAAAAAAGCCCTGAGAGAAATGGAAAGTAGGTTTGGCATGACTTTAAATAGAGGCATTGCACAGGAAAGGTGCAAGCTGCTATTCCTGAGGGGCAAGCAATTTTAGGGATTATTTAGACAAAGCAAACCACAAACCATACAGAAAGCACTAAGCTCCATGCACCAACAGAGAAATAAACATTTGATTTTCTTTGTGCCTATATGAATGGGCTCGCTGCTTTCCACATTCAAGAACAGCTTAGTAAAGAAAGGAGCCAGAATGGGCAAATCACAGAGGAAGAAATCCAAATGGCCACTAAGCATTTAAAAAGATGTTCAATAGTAGGCTTGGAACTGGTAAGGTTCTAAAAATAGAATGCAATGCCCAAATCGAGGGTAGTGTAACCAGGTGCCCTTGAGAACCTCTTGAATCCACAGTAAAATACCTTGTGTGTGTGTGTGTGTGTGTGTGTGTGTGTGTGTGTGTGTATAAACACATATATGTAGGCAGAAGTTTCTGTCCCACAAGCCCCTCCCAAGTAACCACACAGAGGCTTAATATTAATTATAAATGCCTGGCCAATAGCTCAGGCTTGTTACTAGCTAACTCTTACATATAATTTTTTAAAGATTTATTTAGTTATTATGTATACAGCGTACAGAAGAGGATACCAGATGTCATTATAGATGGTTGTGAGCCACCATGTGGTTGCTGGGAATTGAACTCAGGACCTCTGGAAGAACAGTCAATGTTCTTAACCTCTGAGCCATCTCTCCAGCCCCATCTTACATATAAATTAAGCCATATTTTTTATCTCTGCTTTGCACGTGGCTTGGGGCCTTTTCTTAGCATGACATGCCTATCTTGCTTCTCTCTATATCTGCTTGCAGCTCCTCTGACTTTGCCCTTTCCTTCCCAGCATTCTCAGTTTGGCTCTCCTTCCTAACTTTATCCTGTTCAGCTATTGGACAGTCAGCTTCTTTATTAAACCAATTACAATGAAATATATTCATATATTCATACAATGTAAGGAATATTACACACACATATAATGAGTGCATGGACTCCCATAGGTATATTTAAATGCATAGTAGCCTGTATTGGGGTTCCCTAGATCACTCTCACCTCATCCACTAGGCAGACTGCGATCAAAACTGTTAAGAGTTGAGGCTACAGTTATTACAGCAATAGGGTAAGAACTGTCTAGAACAGAACCGAAGAATAGGCAGACTTTTAACAGACTAAACTTAACTGTGTATAAAGTGCTAATTATGGAGGGCTGGAACCCGAGGTTGGACAGTCCAGGTCTTTATTGGAGAGGGTCAATCCACAGACATGAGCACTCGTGAGCCTTGCTATCCTCCACGTGTGTGTAGTTGACACAGCTTAGCCCATGACAGCAGGTAAGCAAGAACAGGTGTTCGCCACACACTTCAGCGTCTGAGTGAGTGGTGGGGAGGAAGCACAAATTTATGGCTAATCTGGCCAGCAGTGAGTTTCAGAGCAGCCTGGACTACACAGCCAGAAATTGTCTTAAAAACAAAACAAGGAAAGAAGGAGGAGGGAGGGACAAAGGGGAAAGAAGAAAATTAAGATTTAAATTTTAAAAATAATTAAATACCCAGGTCTAGAGGAGTAAGTGGTAGGTCCCTACCAGGGAGACTGAGACAGAAACTCACAAGTTCAAACAAGCCTGGGAAACTCAGGCAGAACCTGCTTAGAATTTAAAAGTTAACAAATCATGGCGCACTCATATCTTGAGTTACTCAATAGCTATTAAAATACATATATTGGGCCAGGTGAGTGGCACACGCCTCTAATTCCAGTATCTGGCAGATCTCTGTGAGTCAAGGGCCAGCCTGGGCTGCACATCGAGGTCCAGGCCCGCCAGAATCGCATGGTGACTGTCCTCTTGAGACTTGGGAATTCCTGGTTGAAGCTGAAAAGACAGTGGTCTGCCTTCTTCAGCTGCACCCCCTTGTAAAAGATAATCCCTGCCTGGCTTGATGACAGTTTTTACCCCTCACAGGGTGTAGAGGGTCCTGAGACCCTCACCTGAGCTGCCCACTCCTGTCTGATTTACACAATTCTGCCTTAATGGCACATGGCCTCGGGGAGGAAGGGCTAGAGTATATTTCGGGGAGACTAGGGGAGAGGGCTCTGTCTAGGCGGCTACTGGACAGCCCTCATCCCTGATGCACCCAGGAGGCTTTTCAGGTGCAGTCCATTGCAGGGGGGAGCAGGCACACACCTGTAAGCAGCCCCTCACCTGTGGAAGTCCAGTAACAAGGAAAGCCAATAAACTCTTGGGTTCCCAAGAGTGAACTGTGGCAAAAGTGTGGCTCAGTTTGTCTGCTGTGATCTTTGAAGAAAGCGTAGGTGTTACTTACATCCCCTGAAGGAATTTTAGCAATACCCTGCCAAAAATAAATAAATAAATAAATAAATAAATAAATAAATAAATAAGCGCCTATGCTGGAAGGCTTCCCGCTGTGAAAGCATGAAAATTTACATACAAATGGGGGTGGTGAAGGCAGCGCTTGCCTTTAATCTCAGACTGAGATAGGCGGACCTCTGAGGCGATTGACAGATCTCTGAAGAGACAGGCAGGTCTCTGAGTTTGAGGTCAGCTCCTAGACTGCCAGAATTGTTACACAGAGAAACCCTATCTCGTTGGGATTTTAAAAAAATTAAAAATCAAGAGTTCAATTACAGTACCCAACTGAAAACCTGAGTATGGTCAAAGCCCACTGCTGTTGTGAAGGGCAGGAGGGTCACTGAGACTTGCTGGCCACCAGCCTAGCTCCAGGTTCATTGAGAAACTCTGTCTCAAGGGAATGAGGCAGAGGGTGAGAGAGAACAGGATCCCCATCAACTTCTACACAACTCACTACCACACACATGTCAACATACACACAAGCACACACAAAGTGCATGTCAGTAAGTAAAAAAGTTAAGATATAGTTTTAATCCACATTGCTCACAAATTCTATATTTGTGAATTTATCTATTTATTAAAATTATTTGTGGAATAATTATCAGTATTTGTGGCCCATTTCTTTGCAAGCTAATAAAAACTAAATGGGGGGTGGAGAGTGGGGTGTGGCTCACACCTTTAATTCCAGCACTAGAGAGTAGAGACAGGTGGATCTCTGGCATTCAAGGCCAGCCTGGTGTACAAAGTGAGCTCCAGGACAGCCAGGAACACAGAGAAAGCCTGTCTTGGGAAAAAAAAAAATCCACAATATTTGCATCTCTTTTGAGTGTTCGAACTTGCACATTCAGTTGAAGTTGAAAAGACGTGGTTTGCCTTCTTACTCCAACTCTGATACAATGAACAAGAATCTGTTCATGGTTCATTCACTACCATGTATTTCATATTTTTCTGCTTTTCTGTGATGTCTATATTGAAATTTACCCCAATATAATTCTAACATGTTGTCTAGTGTTCCTATGCACAGAAGGCCTGAGATGTGCTGTCTTGAAAAAATGCCCACATCATTTTCCTCAGGTCTGAGTTAGTTAGACTACTGTTGGCCAGTATAAATTAACAATATTTGTGTCTTTAAATAGAAATATGCATAAATTAAGGTTATTTGCTGATCAGTTTATAAAATGTTGTAATGGGCAGCTAGAAGGGCCCTTGGGCTATACTTCACCAGGAGCAATGATTGCAATCATTAAGTCATTATTACCTGTAATAGCAACATAGAACTGTGAAAGTAATGAGATCCCAGTGCATATAAATATATCTGACAGGCAAGTGCTCTGCCTCTCAGCTATATCCCAACCATTAGACAGACAGACAGACAGACAGACAGACAGACAGACAGGCAGGCAGGCAGGCAGGCAGGCAGGCAGGCAGATAGAGGTATAGACAGATAGATAGATAGATAGATAGATAGATAGATAGATAGATAGATAGATAGATAGATAGAGGTATAGATAGGCAGATAGATAAATAGAGGTATAGATAGATAGATAGAGGTATAGATAGGCAGATAGATAAATAGATAGAGGTATAGATAGATAGATAGATAGATAGATAGATAGAGGTATAGATAGACAGATAGATAAATAGATAGAGGTATAGATAGATAGATAGATAGATAGATAGATGGATATCAGATGAGCAGCAGACATCTTTGATAAGAATGAAGCTGCTTTTAACCCTTTTACACTTTTTCAGATTTTCTATTGGTAGCAAAAATAGCATGTGAAAGTTCTGAGAATAGAGCATGCCAATCCAAAGTCTTAGCATCATTCAGGATATAATAAAAGATATTGAGCAAATCACAGATGAAGTCTTTAATGACCCAATGGCACAGATGACTGGACCAGAAACACGACCCGGCACATGAGGACTGGGACCGGAAGTCTGGAAGGACGAGAGGGGCCGATACAAGCAGTGTGCTGAGCATTGTCATGCTTACTCCTGAAAAGGAAACTTTGGCAATCCGTGGCGACCCATGCCTGTAATCCCAGAACTGAGCCTGAGACTGTGAGGCAGGAGGATTGCCCTAACTTTGAGGCCAGACTGGGCTACAGAAGATCCAAATAATCTGATACCTTTTTCTAACTTCCAAGGGCACCAGGCATGAACATGGTGCACATACATACATGCAGTTAAACCACTCATAAACATAAAACAAACCTAAAAGAAAAAATAAAACAAAACAATAACAATAAAAACTTTCAGCTTCTTTCTCAAAGGCACAGAAGAGGCAATTTTTGTTAGTTGGGTTCCTACTGGGCAGAACAATCATTATCTTAATTATTTATTACATTTTCTTAAGCCATGATTTCCCACAGGAGACTCTCAGCAAGATCAGGACTACTGATGTCCCCTAGGAGAGACTGGGAAGGTCATCAAAGTCCCCTGCCTGCCTGTCCTCACTTCCAGAAGCATGTAATTCTGCCCCAGCTGCTCATGGACTCGGAAGGTGCTAAAGTATGCAGGGACAAGGTTAACTGTAGTCCACCTGTGCACTATGAGGTCACCATCCATCACCCACACTCTTCAGCGATGTAACTGTTTGGGGTCACCCATGTACCTGCAAGTTAGATATGGGCAGAATCATTGCTGTGTCACCAGTGCCCTATCTGGGATAAGTACACACAGGACGTTATCACAGCCCAGCTCATGATCAAATGAAGCTTGTGACGGACCATCTGGGAGCTGAGCTGAATCAACAGTGCCTGGTTTGTTCCCACACTGGTAATGAAACTGCTGTGGGCTGCACAATCAAAGCAGTTTTAAGTGTGTTGTTTGAAAATCAATGAGAAGACCAGTTGTTTTTTTTTTAAGGGGGCGGGGGTGGGAGGCTGCAGTTCTGTGACAGACTCACTCCAAGCTCCCTTTGGGGATTCTCCTCCTCACAATACTCACAAGCCACAGCAACGGTGGCAGCATTTTTTTCATCCTTGGTTGGTTTTCTACTCCCCTGAGAGCCTCCCATTTATGCTAGTTCTTCTTTTGTGAAGGATTCCTCCGGGCTTCATTAATTCTTCAATTCAGCCCATGGGTCACTGCGATTGCTTCTGGGGCAGAGCGCTGTCCTGTAGCACAGACCCGGGAAGGCCATTGGAATGTGACGCGGAAGAGAGCGCCCACTACCGGTAGCTCGGGAAAACTGCACTTGACCCGCTAAGCCGCAGTCAAGCGGGTCTCCTGAGCCTGGTAAGAAGGATGGCTGTCACTGGCTTTTACCTAGGTCCTTATCTCAAGTGTGAAAAACACTCAGCACCAGTGGACTCCAGAGCATGAAGGTTAATCCAAAGAAAACCCTTTGGTTAAAAAAAAATTAGAAAAGTCTTGAAGGAGGATGCAACGGAGTTACCTTATACAGTAATTCCAAAAACCAAAGGAATTAATTTTCTGAGAGAATGTAGCTGGATTTTAGTAAGAAAGAACTACACGAAAAATCTAAGATCAAATGCATCACTCAGGAAAACACAAAGCAATTAAGGCAAGAGACAAAAAGGATGGCGGCTCCGGAGGAAATGGAAGCAGAGCACTAGCTATTACGCTCTGGATGATCTCAGGCCAGGCCCTCTTCAGAGGAAACGGTTTCATTAACTAAATGGCTTGGAAGCTCTTAACTCGGGATGAATCAGGGAGAACGTGTTTCTGGGGCAGAGAAGGAAAAAGGTTGATTTTTAAAAATGGAAACCAAAAATAATTCTTTCAAGACAAAATTTTCTAATTATCTAAAAAATGAGTAAGATTATTAAAGTAACTCTATAGACCCATGGGCAAACAGTTTGAACACACACACACAGACACTCCACACCCCAAATTTCTAAGAGATACTGAACTTCCCTTATAATTAAGCAAATAAAAATTAAGACAATAGTATGATCTTGTCATATTGGTGAAGACTTACACACTAAGTACACTCAAGGTTGACCAAAGGGCTGGGGATATAATTCAGCAACGGCCAGAGTTCAATCCCAGCCCTTGGCTGAAAAAGAGGGGATGGGCTGGATAAAGATAAGAAAACACAATTTTTTTCTTTCTGATTTTTTTGAGACAGGCTTTCTCTGTGTAACAACCCTAGCTGTCCTAAAATTAGCTCTGTAGAGCATGCTAGCCTTGAACTCAAGAGATCCACCCACCTCTGCCACCACTGCCCAGCAAGAACACAAATTTAGAAAACCAAACAATAGGCCAGACATTGACACAAGCATGCCTTTAATGTCAGCACTTGGGAGGCAGAGGCAGGAGGATCTCTGAGTTTGAGTCCAGCCTGGTCTGCAGAGTGAGTTCCAGAACAGCCAGGGCTGCACAGAGAAACCCCGTCTCAAAAACAAATAGATAGATAGATAGATAGATAGATAGATAGATAGATAGATAGATAACAAAATGTTTTGTTTAGAATATTAATTAGTACTACAACTTTCATTTGAGGAAAATGTGCCAATTTTTATTGTATTTTTGTAGTTGTTCATCTCCTTTAAATCAGCGTTGCTGTTTCTGATGTGTGTAATGAGTATATATGTGTGTAAGCATGTACTTATATGCGAGAATTTAGGCACATGCATGCCAAGGTGCACTTGTAGAGGTCAGAACAATCTGGAGTTGCTCAACCTGGAGACAGTTCTCTACTGTGTACTCCAGGCTACCTGGCCAATGACTGTGTACTCCAGGCTACCTGGCCAATGACTGTGTACTCCAGGCTACCTGGCCAATGACTGTGTACTCCAGGCTACCTGGCCAATGACTGTGTACTCCAGGCTACCTGGCCAATGACTGTGTACTCCAGGCTACCTGGCCAATGACTGTGTACTCCAGGCTACCTGGCC
>PVIH01019756.1:0-34424 GCA_004025045.1 Sigmodon hispidus
TTAGCTCAACTATGTTCATAGCAGCATTATTTGTAATAGCAAGAACCTGGAAACAACCTAGATGTCCCTCAACTGAAGAATGGATTAACAAACTGTGGTACATCTACACAATGGAATACTACGCAGCAGTAAGGAAAAATGATATCCTAAAATTCACAGGCAAATGAATGGATTTGGAGAATATCCTCCTGAGCGAAGTCTCACAAACTCAGAGAGATAAGCAGGGGATATACTCACTCACTAGTGGTCTCTAAACAAACAAACAAGAAAAAAAGCCAAACATGCCCAAGCGGCAAACCACAACCACTGAACAGTTTGGGATCAGAAACACCCTGGACTGACCCTTCAAACCCCAGTCCAACTATAGGAACACCTGACTCACTCTTGAGGGGGGCGGAAAGAACTGGATTTGGCCAGAAGTGGAGACTGATCTAAGCATTATTGGGTCAGTGGGACCATAGGACTGTCTGCTCCCTGCCAAGGGAGGGGATGGGGAGTTGTAGAGAAGAAAAATGACCAGATATGGTGGGAGGGGGAAGAGATCTTGAATAAGGATATACAGGGATGGAAAAAAAAATTCAGAGGGAAAGATGAACACAAAAAAATGTATGTGTAGCAATCTTATTTGTATTTCCACCCTTGATAAGCCTTGCTTATCATTCTTATCCTCTGTATAGTTATTGTTAACTCTTCCACATTTTAAATTCTTTTTACTGTGTTTTTTTTGTTTTTTTTTGATAAATACAAAATAAAGAAAAAAAAATCAGCTAAGCCTAGATGATCATTAATGAATGGATAAAAAAAAATGTGATACGCATACAAAATGAATGGGAGTAAATGACATTATATTAAGAGTACTACATAGAAAGATAAATATCTCATATTCCTTCTCATTTATGGAAGCTAAAAGCACTATCCTCACAAGGTAGAGAATATCAAATGGCACCAAAGGTTGGGAGGAGTGAAGCTGGGGGTAGAAATAGGCCACAAGATAGAAATGTACAACTGAACAGGAGAAAATATTCTCTTGTTCTGTATCATAGTAGAGTGACTATATGCTTTCCAAGAGCTAGATAAATTTTCAATGTCCTCAACACATAACACATGATAAATTTATTAGGTGGGTTATATAATAGTTGATTCATTTTATCATTGCACATTGTTTAGGAGTGTATCATTCTACTCCATAACTATGTAAAACAATTAATAAATTTATTTTTTAAAAAAAAAAAGACTGAAAAAAAATGGTGCAAAATGAGGCAAAGGTGGGAATAGAAAATCTGAAGGACAGCTGGTAATGTAGATGAAAGCATAACTAACAGAATCAAAGAGATGGAAGAGAAAATATCTGGAGTGGAAGACTCAATGACAGAAATAGTTATATCAGTTAAAGAAAACACTAAAACTAAAAAAAGCAATAACACAAAACATTCAGAAAATTTGGGACACTATGAAAAGACCTAAACTGAGAATAATAGGAATAGAAGAAGGAGAAGAATACCAGCACAAAGGCACAGATTCTGTATTCAATAAAATCATACAAGAAAATTTTCCCAATCTAAAGAAGGAAATGCCTATAAAGATACAAGAAGCTCACAGGTTGAACTCCCAAAAAGTCCACTCGCCAAATAATAATCAAGCTACAAAACATACAGAGCGAAGAAAAATTGTAAGAGCTGTAAAGGCATACCCATCAGAATCACACATGACTATTCATTGGAAACAATGAAAGCAAGAATGTCTTGGTTATGAGTTATAGAGACACTAAAAAAATACTATATACTAGAATACTATAACCAGGAAAACTATCAACCCCCATAGTTGGAGTAAATAAAATATTTCATGATAATTCAGACTTAAACTATACCTACGTACAAATCTGGCCCTTCAGAAAACATTAAAGAAAATATTCCAACCTAAAGATGCCAGATGTACACATGAAACCACAAACAATTGATAATCCCACAGAAGAAAAGTCCAAAGAAAGGGAAAATATAAAAGCTACCACCAAAAATAACAGGAAATATCAATGACTAGTCACTAATATCCAGTAATAACAATGGACTCAACTTATAAAAAGACACACACTACACACTAACATGGTGGATACCAAAGCCGAAGCCATCCTTCTGCTGCATACAAGAAACACATCTCAACTTGAAAAACAGACACAGGCTCAGAGTAAAGAGTTGGGAAAAGATTTTCCAATCAAATAGCCCTAAGACAAGAGCTTGTGTTGTCATCCTAATATCTAACAAATCAATTAAAAGAGACCAAAATGGACATTACTTATTCATCTCAGGAAAATGTGATCAATATGAGATTTCAATCCTGACTATTTTTGTCCCTAAGGTAAGGGCACCTATCTATATAAAAGAAAAAGTACTAAAGTTCAAATTCAACATTAATTCTCACACCCTAACAGTAAGAGACTTCAATACCCCACTTTCACCCCTAGATAGGTCAACCAGACAGAGACTCAACAGAGAAATAAGGAGTCTAACATAGGTTATGATGCAAATGGATTAATAGCTCTTTAAAGAAGCTTCCACCCAAACACAAAGGAATATACATATTTCTCAGCACCACATAAAACTTTTTCTAAATTTGACCATATAATTGGTCATAAAGCAAGTATTAATAGATACAAAAAATGGAAATAATCCCTTGCATCATATCAGAACAACAGGGCCTAAAGTAAGAGTTTAACAGCATCAAAAATCACAGAAAGCCTACCATCTCATGGAAACTAGACATCATTCAACTGAACCACCACTGGGCCAAGGAAGAAATCAATAAAGATATCAAAGACTTCCTAGAATTTAACAAAAATGAGTCTACAGTGGACCCAAACATGTGGGACACAATGAAAGCAGTCTTATGAGGAAAATTCATAGCAGTAGATGACTATTTGAAAAACCTAGAGAAATCCCACTCTAGAGAATTAACAGCACAGCTGAAATCCTTAGAGCAATTAGAAGCAAACTCACCTAGAAGGAGTAGACAACAGAAAATAATCAAACTTAGAGCTGAAATCAATACAATTGAAACAAAAGGAATAATATAAAGAATCAATGAATCAAAGTGTTTGTTCTTTGAGAAAGTCAGCAAGCTAGATAAAGCCTTATCCAAACTAACTAAGAAGCAGAGAGAGTATCCAAATCAACAAAATCAGAAATGAAAAAGGGGACATAACAACAGACCTCCAGGAAATCAAGAGAACTATCAGGTCATTTTTCGTAAATCTACACTCCACAAAAATGGAAAACATAGAAGAAATGGATAGCGTTTTGGACAGGTACCATTTACCAAAATTAAATGAAGATCAGATTAAATACCTAAACAGGCCTATAACCCTAAGGGAAATTGAAGCTGTTATTAAAAGCCTCCCAAGTAATAAAAGACCAGGTCCATTTGGTTTATGCAGAATTCTACCAGACATTCAAAGGAGAACTATTACCAATACTCCTCAAACTGTTTTACACAGTTGAAACTAAAGGAATATTGTGAATCTATTTTTATGAGGCCAGAATTACCCTAATGTACAAGCCACTCAAAGACACAACAAAGGAAGAGAATTACAGACCAATTTCCTTCAATAATATTGATGCAAAAATTCTCAACAAAATTCTGGCAAACCATATACAACAACAGAACACCTCAAGCCAAACAATTGTTGTTCTCTTTAGTGCATGTGCTTAAATATTTCTTTTTGTATTAAAGATTTTAAATTTAAAAAAAAATCATCCACCACAATTAAGTAGACTTCATCCCAGAAGTGCAGGGATGATTCAACATATGCAAAAATTTAAGTGTCATCCATCATATAAACAAACTGAGGGGAAAAAAACCACATGATCATTTCCTTACATGCTGAAAATGTCCTTAATAAAATTCAAAACTCCTTTATAATAAAATTCTTAGAAAGATTAGTAATACAGGGAAAATATCTAAATATAATAAAGGTGATTTACAAAAAGCCAACTGCCAAAATCAAACAAGATGGAGAAATACTCAAAGTAATCCCTCTATAATCAGGAACTAGACAAGGTTGTCCCCTCTCCCCTCATCTATTCAATATAGTTCTTGAAGTTATAGCTAAAGCAATAAGAGAATGAAAGTAGACTAAGGGGATACAAATTGGAAAAGCACAAATGAAATTATCTTTATTTACAGATGGTAAGTTTGTACAAAAAAGAGATCCACATAATACTACCAGGGAATTTTTACAGCTGATAAAAATGTTCAGCCATGTAGCAGGATACAGGATTAACTCAAAGATATCAGTAGCCCTCCTACACACTAAAGATAAAAGGGCTGAGAAAGAAATGAGTGAAATATCACCCTTTATAATAGCTCCAGATAGCATTAAATAACTTGGAGTAACTATAACCAAACAAGTAACATCTATTTGTCATAAACTTTAAATCACTGAAGAAGGAAATTGAAGAGGATATCAGAAAATGAAAAGATCTCCTATGTTCCTGCAAAGGTAGGAACAATATGGTAAAAATGGCAATTCTACCAAAACAGTCTATAGATTCATTGCACTTCCCATTAAAATTCCAACACAATTTTTTACAGACCTTGAAAGAACAATACTTAATTTGATTTGGAATTACAGAAAAGCCAGGAGTGCTGAAACAATTTTGCTCAATAAAAGAACATCAGGAAGCATAACCATCCCTGACTTCAAGTTATATTATAAAGCTACAGTAATAAAAATGGCCTAGTACTGACATAAAAGCAGACTTGTGCATCAATGGAATTGAATTGAAGATCCCAACATTAACCCAAAAACCTATGAACATCTGATCTTTGACAAAGAGGCCCAAAATATTAAATGGAAAAAAAGATACTATCTTTAACAAATGTTGTTGGCATAGCTGGATGATAGTGTGTTGAAAAATGCAAATAGATATAAAACTATTATCCTGCACTAAATGAAACCCAAGTGGGTCAAAGACCTCAACATAAACCCAGCCACACTGAACTTGTTAGTGTTAGTAAAGAAAGTGGGAAATACCCTCCAACAAATTGGCTCAGGTGAACACTTCCTAAATATTACAACAGTAGCACAGCCACTAAGAACAACAATCAGTAAGTGGGATCTCCTGAAACTGAGAAGCTTCTGTAAAGCCAAGGACACAGCCAATCAGACAAAACCACAGCCTACAGAATGGGAAAAGATTTTCATCAACCCTAGAATTGACAGAGGACTGATCTCTAAAATATATATAGAATTCAACTAACTAGAGCCTAAAACTGTGAATGAAGCAATCAAAACTGGGGCTCAGAAATAAAAAGGGAATTGTCAGCATGCATGAAAGGCACTTGAATAAGTGCTCAACATCTTTAGCCATCAGAGAAATGCAAATCAAAACAGCTGTGAGATACCACCTTATACCTGTCAAATTGGCTAAGATAAAAGACACTGGGGAAGTTGAACAAAGGGAATAGTGATCTATTTTTGTTGGAAGTGTAAGCTTGTTCAGCCAGTCTGGAATGCATTATGGCAGTTTCTCAGAAAAGTGGTAATCAATCCCCCCAAGGATCCAGCAATACCACTTCTGGGTGTATACCCTAAAGATGCACATTCACACTCCACAGGCATTAGTTCAACTATGTTCATAGCATTATTTGTAATAGCAAGAACTTGGAAACAACCTAGATGCCCCTCAATTGAAGAACTGATTATTAAACTGTGGAACATTTACACAATGGAGTACTACTCAGCAGTAAGAAAAAAAATGATATCCTAAAATTTGCATGCAAATGGATGGATTTGGAGAATATTCTCTTGAGCAAGGTATCACAATCTCAGAAATACAAGCAGGGGTTGTACTTATTCATTAGTGGACTTTAAACAAAAAGTAAAGCATTCCCAAGCTAAAAACCACAAGACTGAACAGTTTGGAATCTGAAACACCTTGTACTGGCACCTTGAACCACATTCCCTCCAGGGGAACACATGACCCAGTCTTTATGTTGGTGTGAGGAAAGTGGATCTGCCTGGAGTGGATGGTGAACTAAGCCACCTTGGGACCTTGGGACCTCCTGCCCTTGCTGGGGAGGAAATAAGGATATGGGGAGAAGAGAGAGTGACTGGGAGGAGCAGAAATGGGAAGGGAGTTTGAACAAGGGGATACATGGATAAAAAATCAGACTTTATTTATAATAAAAAAGAAAAGAAAAAATACCAACCTAATACATTTCAAATAAAAAAAAAAGCACTTCCACAGGCCCTTTTGTAAAAAGATCTGGAGCCCTTGCAATTCAGGTATCCAAATTCAGGCTACCTTCCCTTTATGTTCTGAAAAGGCTTTAAGTAGCTTTCTATTAGAGTGGGTGAGCAGAGAAAGTTATTAGCAAAACTACAGATATGCTGTAGGCAGTTGTAGGCCTGCTGAACTTGGAGTGTCCTTCAAATTGACCTGTCAGTAGCCCTCCTCCTGACATCCATAAGCCTAATTTGCCTCTCTGACTAATCACAGGATCATTCATTGTTATGAATAAATTTAATGTTTAGCAACTATGAGGCTTGTAATCAAACAAAAGTTACAAATAAATTAGTTGAAAGAAATTGTCACAAAAGAGTAATCATGGGACCGAAGAGATGGTTGAGTGTTCTTGACTTTCCAAAGAACTAGAGTTTAGTTTCCATCATAGGGTCCAACACCATGTGATGGACTATCCAGGCATCTGTATCAATATGGCAAACACACACAGACACACATACACACAAACTTACACATACAAATAAGAATAAATAAAAATTAAAAGCATTACTGTTTCTTTAGGTATGCTTGTTGTCATTGTGGGTATTGTGAGCTATCCAGTAGAGGAAACCACAGACATGGGTTTAAGTCAATGAAAAGACTTTATTAGCTGGCCAATGACTACACTGCTTGTTTGGGACTCAAGTGAAATCCCGAGCCTCTCTCAAGGTGAGCTTTTAAGCACAAAAACCACATCTTGTTTTGGCACACTTCAGGTACCAAGAATAGTTGGCCAAAAAAGCAAGGTTAACACCTCTAGAAACTCTCCCAGAACTATAGATTTTGATGGAACTGTTCTAGTTTTGGAAGGTGTTGCTGCCTGTCTACATGCTGAATTTTGAGACCTGAGTGGTACTTTCATCACAGCATCAGTTCTGCTAAGGTCTGGGGGCTTACTGAGGTCTGCCAGTTATTACAATTAGGGAGGTGTGTGTGTGTGTGTGTGTGTGTGTGTGTGTGTGTGTGTGTGTGTGTGTGTGTTCTTTTGAAAACGTAGAATGTAACATGAAAAGTTTTAATTTTTGTCATAAATTTTCCTAATTTCTTTCTGTCTTTGATAAATTGAGTCCCCAATTAAAATTAACACCTCATTTTGTGTTATTAGATTTATTAGAGAGTGAGATAGGAAACTAATAACTCTCAGTTGCAATCTCATGGTGAAACACACACATTTAAGATCATTTAATAAAATAATAGTATTAGGATCTGGCTGTTTATAAGTTACTGTATATTGTATAAGTCTCATTTTTCAGAGTGGAACATGGCTTTCTGTTCCCAATGGACACCATCACCTTTCTAGTTCCAACAACAAAGCACATAGTGCTAAATTATTCCTAAATATATGAAAGGTACTACTCTGAAAACTAGTCAAAGCAGATTACAATCTTGGGGCAATTGGTATACTACAGTCAAAAGAGGAATACTGGAAATGAGAAGCTATCAGCCATGAAGCTTTGAGCAGCAATGTGAAAAAGTCTAGGCTTCTTTAGTGGATGAAAATGAAGAGTAAAAAGTACTTAGGTTTTTGACATGAAGAAGCCATCATTATACTTAGTCTAGTTGAATCTCTTGATGACTGCCTACATTAGTCGGTTTTTCATAGCTGTCATGGAATATTCAAGGCTGAATCTTTATAGAGAGGAAGCTTACTTGTCTTATTCTTTTAAGGCTGAAAATTCAAAAATCAAGACTACAGTTTTGCTGTCAGAGGAGAGTTAGTTGTGTGTGTTATAAGAGTTTGAATGGAAAGTCAGGAAGGCAGAAACCACTGAGGACTGACCTTGTTCTTCTGAACAACTTGTTATCACAATAACTAACTCCAATATTCATACAACCTACCTTAATCTACTCCAAAGAGACTAGCTGCAACATCACCCAATGAAGCTCTGTTTCTCAAAAGTCTCACTACCCTTTTATATTGCCATATTGGGTTCAGGTTTTTATTAAACAAACTCTTGAGTAGACAAACAACATCAAAACAACTAGATCCCATATCAGCTGTTACTAACTGTCCATGATGAGACATTAAGAAGCAGCAACTGCCACATAGAACCTGGTAGAACAAAATGTATATGTTTGACTTTTTTAAGCTAATTTTTTGTGCTTGTCCCCAGCCCTGGACCATGGACCTCTTCAGGGTTTTTACTTGTTTTAGATGCTTACATACTTAATAGAGTGAAATAAGAGGATTGGTTGCATTTGGTTGTTAGGATAGTTTGTAAGAAAAAAAAAAGAAGTGCCTTTTTAAAAGTGACTATTTATCTGACTCTTTAGGGAAATTTTTAGTTGTTATTTTCTGTTCTTTTGCCCATGCTTCTACTCACAGAAAAGGTGATAAGAAGAGAGAAAATTAAAGCATCAGTAGTGCAGTGAACCCATAGGGGAGTACTTCTGTAAGGAATAAGATTCCCTTCATACAGAATGAGGTTCTAGCCCAGCCATGCCCCACTGTTCGATTCTGTCTGCCACTGCTCAGGACCGGCAAAATAATTCAGATATTTGTATTATTTTCTTTCTTTTTGGCCAATGGCTCAGGCTCATTGCTCTCTAGTTCCTGCATTTTAATTCAACGCATTTCCACTAATCTATCTTGCCATGTGGCCTGGGGCTTACCTGTGTTGCTTTTACATATTGATGATCGAAAAGCTGGATGCTGTCTCTTTTGACTCTGCCCTCCTTCCCCTATCTATCCTCTCATTTCACCACCTACTTCTAAGATGCCTGTCATAAGCTCAAACTATTCCTTTATTTTTACAACATCCAGAAAAATATCTCACATCACTTCTCACTTTCTAATCAAATAGGTTTCAATTTCAACATAACAAAATTGCATATAACAAAACAGCTATCAAGCAGTAATTAGTTATTATATCTAGTCTGTTTGTATTTAGCAAAATTAAAGAAAATATTCTATTATCTACCTTATTCTTTTGAGTTTAAAGTTTCATATCTAATATACATTTTATGACAACTAAGAAAACTATACTTATAACTATCTAATCTTTAACTACATTAAAGACCACCATGGGTGGATATAATATTACCTGAGTAAACAAAGAGTGCAAGCAACTTCCAAAATATAGAAATGACAGAGATGACATCTGTCTGCCTATACAGTCACCCAATGTTCATTTGTAGCGTGAGGGAATCCATCTTCAGCCTACAGGCCCAGAGTCTCTAGCATACCTTTCAGTAAAGCAGGAAATCTGAATGAATGTTCTTCTCATTCTGGCATAGTTTGTCAGTCAATACTCCTTGTGTCCTGAGTGATGTGTGGCAGTTTTCTCTGCAAAGGAGGAACCTGAAAGACTATCTTGGTTTGTTCTGCTGAAGGTCAGAGGTTATTTTTATATTGGTCCTGCATTTCTAGTTTATACAGCATGCTGTGAAGCAGTCAATACAAGAACAGTCTCTTGCCCAGTGTCTAACCTAACCATTGCCATGGAGAAAGTAAATTTCATATGGTATTTCTTCAATGCCCATTATTCGTTTGAAGTAGATTTGTGCTGTCAGGAGCAGACCTGTCTCACTGTCCAGAAAAGTCTAAGTTCTTAAAGTATTCTAAATGTCATATTCTGTAGGTCTTTGAAGTTATTGAAGATTACCTATCTAATTGAAATATATCTTTGTATGCCTACAAATTTTAACTAGCATGATTATAAATTGGTTATCACAGATGATTATTAATGTGCATTTTAATTACACATTACAATTTTAAATAAATTGCATAAACACAAGTGTAGAAATATAAATATAAAATATACATACAGTATAACAAAATTAACCTTAAATTTGTATCAATAAGCCAAAATCCATACCAATGTGTAATATTTTTAGATTAACAGTTGATTTTTGGATTAAAGTAAATTCAATAATCTACATTTTTTAAATCATTCCTATATCATATTTCCCCTTTTTTCTTAGAAAGAGATTGACTATGACCATTAAGCATCTATAATGAAAACAAACACTTATAAACAATACTTTGGGTATTTGGGTATAGCTTTTCATTACTACTTCCTGCTTATTGAGAAGCATTGGCAATCTTATGAAGATTCTGTGGCTGGATCATATTAGTTGGCAGCCTTAAAATCCATTCCTTATACCAGGGTTAATGTGGTCATCTCTGCCCATTAAAGATATTTTTCAAAGTGCCATGGTTGACCAAACCATATTAGCCTGAAAGCAATCCACATGTTCTCATCTTCTGTGGAAACAAAAGCAGAACCTCTTTTGCAAAGCAACTATGCTTCGACACAAATTTCAAAGTCAAGAAACCTTTAAAATATATATGATGATTTAATATGTGAGCCTTTACAACCAAATGTCTTTCTGCAGTTAGCTCATTAACAGTTAGAAAATTAAAAGAAACACAATAATAGCCATAACCTAGACTATGTGTCTATTTTCTATCTTTACTTGGCTTATTATATTTTCATTACTCTGTTTCTCTTTTTTAAAGGAATTTCTCTATCCCGTTTCTTTTCTCCCCCAACCTACATTTTTTTAACACATTGTAACCCATTAAGAGTTTTTTTTTTTTCATCTGAATCTGTTTTATTCAATATCCTTAATAATTTGCCAAACAGGAGTGCTTTTAAAATGATAGCAGTGTTTTGACTACTAACTCCAGCCTGCTTGGTGGCTTTTCAACATGGCAAAGGTACCAGAGCCATGCTTACCTTCCCAATACTAGGAAACAATATTAAATATTGTGAAACCTTTTACCACCTCAACTCTGAGGGACCTTAGATTTCACACTACCACCAAGTAGAGTACTGCTACTCACTGCTCATAAACTCGATTTCAGTGTTTGGCAGCAGGGCCTCTTAAAGAGCCATAGTTTTTGCTACTAAGCAAAGTCAGGAAGCCTGTCTTAAAGAAGCTATGCCTCTGCTTGCTGCCAGCAAGCAGAGCAGTCTCAGAAAATGTTGCTACCAAGAAACCATCTTTGTCTCTGTTCCCTTTTTACCTGTGGAAATAGAAACCTAAAATCCATCATATGTACCAAGTTGCTTATACAGAGTCTTCTGCGAGACTTCAGGAATCAGCAATTTTGCTACTAAAGCTGACCACTGCAAACCTGCCATTTTCTTTTTTTGTCATTTAGAGTTTTACTCTATATCATAGCATGCACACTCAGGGGGGTTGGATAGCTAGAGAAGGATGAGGGAGAAGAAAGAAAAGAGAAAGAGAGGGAGGAATAGAGGGGAGAGCAGAGAAATAAAAGGCACCCTCCATTTTCTAATTCAAGCCCGGACACCGTACCATCTCTGACCATGACCCACTTCAGAGACAAAATTCACAAGCCCCTTTTGGCTCCATTTCTGTGCTCTAGAATCCAATTTAAGCTTTCTCTGGCTTTATGTGGGTATATATGACCTATGCTCATGCACCATTTGTAGAATGAGTTTCTAACCTGGCCAATCCCCACTGTTTGGACCTACCCAACTGCTCAGGCAACCCAAAATGACTCAGATGCTTACTTAACTTCATACCATTTGATCTTTGGCTCAGATATATTGCTATCTAGCTCCTGCATCTTAATTCATCCATTAATCTGCCTTGCCATGTGCCCTGTGGCTTACCTGTGTTACTTTGACATGTTGATTTTTGGGCAGTTGAATGATATCTCTTTTGACTCTGCTCTCCTTCCCCTATGTATACTCTGATTCCCCCACCTACTGCTAAGATGCTTGTCATAGGCTCAAATAGTTTTTTTTTTAATTTCACAGCATACCAAAATACATTCCACATCACCTTCAATGTGAAGAGCTGCCCTCTGAACTGTTAGTAGGAGCAAACCACAAGAAAGTTGTGAAAATTGACTGAAAGAAAAAGTCTCCAATGTGTGCGATAATAACATTGTCAAGTTTGTACTTTGTATATTGCTAAAATGTTTAAGTTTTTTTTTCCTTCTTTATTTTGTATTTATCAAAAAAACAGTAAAATGAATTTAAAATGCGGAAAAGTTAACAATAACTATAAAGAGGATAAGAATCATAAGTATGGCTTATCAAGGGTGGTAATGCAAATAAGATTGCTACACATATATTTACTTTGTGTTCAGCTTTCCCTCTGATTTTTTTTTCCATCCCTGTATATCCTTATTCAAGGTCCCTTCCCCCTCCCACCACATCTGGTCATTTTTCTTCTCTGCAACTCCCCATCCCCTCCCTGGGCAGGGAGCAGACTCCTGAGCGAGGTATCACAAACTCAGAGAGATAAGCAGGGTATGTACTCACTCACTAGTGGTCTCTAAACAAACAAACAAGAAAAAAAGCCAAACATGCCCAAGTGGCAAACCACAACCACTGAACAGAATGGGATCAGAATCACCCTGGACTGACCCTTCGAACCCCACTCCAACTATAGGAACACCTGACTCACTCTTGAGGGAGAGGGGACAAAACTGGATTTGGCCAGGAGTGGGGACTGATCCAAGCATTATTGGGTCAGTGGGACCATAAGTTTTAATATACAAGATAGTTGAAAACAGAATAAAAGTAATCAAAGTTATTATACATACAGGAATATCACATGAAATAAAATGAACATCTTAAATTCCAGGGTACTCTAGAATTTTATATAACCTCTTACTAACAAATAGGGGTAGAGTGATTATTATTTGAATAGGGAGTAAATATGCCCAAATCCAGAGAATTCTAGAGGCTTTTTAATAAAGATGTGAGAAGATAGGTAAGCATTTTGAGAGAAAATAAATGAATTATTGGAAAGATAAGTGGGCTCAAAGAAGAATAGGTGGGTCTGGCATCTCTGCTGGTGTTCTGTATTCCAGCTTTATTTTTTCTTGTTGTAAAATTTCAAGGAATGCAGCTACAAATATCATACAGTGGCAGAAGGTTTGTTTAGCATGACTCAGGCCCTGCGATTGATTGTTCTAAGATAATAAAGCATTTATACAGGAAAGGAAAGAGCAAAGAAAACTTCTTCTTCCTTTAGCTGCTCCAGGTATGTTAGTCTTTAACTAATTGTCAGCATACTAATGCAAAAATATTTGGCATAGTGTTTACATCAATAGAATGTGTAAATCTGTTTATCAACTTTGGTATTAGGCAATAACTTTTCCAGAGCCCTTGATGAGGCTCTCCACCCCTTTAAACCCTAGTAGGCCCCCTCCAAATAACCATAAAATAATAACTTAAAATTAACAAGCACATCAAAACGTGGTTGAGCAAAGGGCCATTTCTGGTGTATAACAAGTGCTCAATTTTAGTGAATTAAAGAGCAGTGGAGAGAAAAGACTAGACAAACTCTAATGTAGAATAGAAGTCAGTGACTTAGTCACTTTCCTCTTATGGAGGAAGGCTTTTATTCAGTTTTCCTTGTTCTTTACATTCAGAATTTCTTTACTCCCCAACATTAATTGCCACACCTTTGAATTGCTGTAACATACTCTATATTGAATCCTAGTCTTATCTAGTCTTTGTTACGAATTTTCATTCAACATTGCCTGAGGCCAACCTGATCCCATTCCAAGTTACACTGGAGAAGAACAGTGTAGCTCTTCAGTAGCTACCCCCCAAAATTTTTGTGTCTTATCTCTGTAGCTAAAAATCCTTAGGAGTGGATCCCTGGGTAATTTCACGTCAGAAATACCTCCCAAACCAAAAGCTGTTTCTTTAGTACTAGTTATACAGGAAACTATTCCAAAGGTATTTGAGGCTCATTTTCAGTGCATCCAGCCTGCTGTAAATAACATACAGGGAAGGTCTTTCTCCTCTCTAAGCCATGCAGTCTTCAATTTTCAAACGTCCCTGGGCTCCTTCTCCATGTAGCAGTGACTGATGTCAGGATCCATTAGTTATCACTGAGTTTAACTCTGTGATTATTTTTAATAGTAGCATGTTTTATGTGCAATTTTTTCCTGTTCCCTGTCCTAGGTCACTATATTGATATTTTGATGCTATTATCAGACTCAGGATCAAAAATCACATAAATATCTCATCAGACAAAACAAAAGCTTTAAATTATAATACAATTCTTGTTGTAAAAAGCCTTGAAGAAACTTGGATCAAAAGAAATGTATCCAAGGGTTATAAAAAGCTATCTATGACAATACTATAGCTAGCATTATGCTGAAATGAGAAAAAACTCAAAAGTACATTCACACACACACACAGACACATATACGAACATACACAAACACACACACACTAAAGTGTTTACTTTCTCTACTTTTATTAGATACAGAAGAAGTTCTAGTTAAAACAGTAAGATGAGAAGTCGATATAAGAGATGAAAATAGAAAAAATAAGTCAATGTATTTTTACTTGACGTTGGTATAGTTCTATGTACATGAGACTTTAGAGACTCAATGATAAAACTGATAGAAGTGAAAAACTTTTTAAATGAAGTGACAAGCTTCAAACTAGGCAACAAAATTTCTTTGCATCAATGTCATTTTTTGTATCAATAACAAACGCAACAAAGAAGAAGCCAGAAGATCAATGACATATTCAAAAACTTAGAATAAATTTAATCAAGAAAGTAAATGCCTGCTAAAGAGAAAACTTGAAAACACAAGAAAGTAGATGAAGAAAACACTAGAAGATGGAAATATCCCCTTTGCTCCTGGATTAGAATAACCAGTGTTATAAAAATGATTATCCTACTAAAAGCAATCTATACATTGACTATAATTTTCATCAAAATTCTAAGTAACATTCTTCAGATTAATAGACAACTCAACCTATATTTTATTTATTTATTTAATTTATTTTTAAGGATTAAATACAATTGAAAAATTCTTAACCAAATTAAACAAAAAAGGAAGACATACTTCAATAAAACTAGAAATTGAAAGGCAAACATTATAACAGATATGAATAAAATTCCCGAAAATCATAAAGACATACATTATAAACTTGTTTTGATAAATAGAAGATTCTGAAAAAAACTGGTGAGTTTTTAGACAGCAAAATTAAATCTAAATTCAATGAATGATTGTAACAAATGCATATTTTGTAAACTTAAAATACTTGAAATACTAATAAAATACTCTGTACTAAAAATAAAAGACAGCAATAACAGGAACAAATACAAGAAAATATGGACTTACTACAGAATTCTGCTATAACTTATAAAACTAAGACAAGTGAATATAAATTCTTGTATCTCTACATGCAATAAAAAAATAACTTTAAATGGATCCAACACATCAATATAAAATCTGAAACTCTAAAATTAATTGAAGGAAAATATATAGAAAAACAAGGAATGTAGTCACTCATTAGTGGACTTTAAACAAAAAGCAAAGCATTCCCAAGCTAAAAACCACAAACACTGAACAACTTCAGATCTGAAACACCTTGGACTGGCACCGTGGAGCCCATTCCCACCAGAGGAACACCTGACCCAGTCTTGATATTGGGATGAGGAAAGTGGATCTGCCTAAAGTGGATGCTGAACTAAGCTACTTTGGGACCTTGTGACCTCCTGCCCTTGCTGGGGAGGAGATAAGAAGATGGGGAGAAGAGACAGTGACTAGGAGGGGCAGGAAGGAGAAGGGATTTTGAAAAGTGGATACATAGATAAAAAATTAGACTTTATTCATAATGAAAAAAAGGAAAAGGAAGAAAAAAGACTATATCCTCATAAGTCTATTAAAAAAAACCCAACATATAAAAATGCTTGTTGTTTTACAATGAAATCACATCCCCATAAAAGCCTCATAAGTTAAAAGAATCACAAATTGAAAATGAACTTATTTAAAATGCCTACTCTATGGGGTATCCTGCTTAGTCTAACTTGCCTTGAATATAAGAGCCCTTACATCAGCCTATATCTGGACAAAGTTGTCTAATACAAAACATAGTTTTTAATAAAATTGTGACTGCCACATTAAAAAAATACTTAAAGAAATAGGCTTCTGTAAAAAAAAAAAATTAGTAACCTGATCATAGTTACTGAAAACTGAGACCAAAACTGACAAGTACAACCTCACAAAATTGAGTCTTCTGTAGATCAAAACAAAGAGCAAATCAAGTTAAGAGGATGCCTACAGATTAGGAGAAAATCTTGTCAGCTATACATCCAACAGAGGATTAATATCTAAAATATTCAAAGAACACACAAAAAACTAAATAAATAAACAACCCAAAGAATGGATCAAGTACTGAATAGAGAGCTCACAAAAGAAGAAATATAAATGACCAGTAAATACTTTTTGAAATGTTAGAAATTCTTATCTATATGAGAAATGAAAATTAAAACTTTGAGATTTTACCTTACCCCAGTTAAAACTGCTATGATAAAAAATGACAGTGAGTAATGACATAGTTATGGAGAAGTGAGAAACACATATGTACTGTTTATGGGAGTATAAACTGGCAGAGCCGCTATGGAAAGCAATGTTATCTCAAAAGCCTACAAAACAACCTGAGCTACACCATTCCTGGGCATATACTCTAAAGAGTCTATATCCTATGATAGAAATACTTGCACATGCAATATGTATTTATTGCTGCTCTATTCACAACAGCAAGACAGTTGAATCACACCAAGTGTCCATCTAAAGATAAATAGAAGAATGTGTTATGGATATGAAAGATAATTATTTCAGCCATATGGGAAAATAAAATTATAATATTTACAGGAAAATGTAATTAGAAAATATTATGCGAAATGAAGAGTGCATTATTATAGTGTGAGTGTTTGTAGAGGCCATGAAATCAGCAAAAGGCCCATGAGATAGCAAAGGAGGCTTTAAATTAGAAGCCTGGAGAGGCTAATAAAATAAAAGTGATATGAGGAAGAATACTTCATATGGAAAAGAATAACAGAGATGTGAATCCAAAAGATAGGAAGATGACATGTGTGGAGCTGTATAAAAAACTGAGTTAAAAGTACCAGAAGGAGGCTAGTTGGCTCATGAACTAATAAAATCATTTATAGTAAAATACTTAATTTAGATAGATTTTCTAAAACTGATAAATGACTTCAGTCACCTATTTCCAAGATAGTGCTGCATATGTCAGGTTGCTACAGGGTTAAATGATTACAGTTTTTGTAAGGGAAAAAGCAATTTTATAAATTCAAACTACACTATACAGACATTAATTTTCTTTTGTGATTTTTAAGAGTGATAAGAGTAATGCACACATTCACAGAATTGAATGCTTCTGACGCTTATACATGTAAGTATCACCTCTGCCTTATTCAAAGAATCCTGAATATAAAAAAAGCCAGAAAGCCTATGAAAACCCTCATACAGATCAGCCATTATGTAAGATCTGAGTTTTGTTACATCTGATACAAGATGGTATATCATATGTCAAAGCATATGGCTGCTGCTGAAGCCAAGGACAGATAACATATGATTAGAAGGAAAATATTTGTGAGTCTTGTTACTTATCAAATATTAATGAGAACAACTGTGTGTGTTTAGATTATTTTGAGTTTATAAACTGATCAGCATGGTTAACTGTGAAAACTGCTTTTATGAAGCAATCAAATCAGGTTTTGTCAAGCTCTGACATTCTTTACTTTGGCTGTGCTCAACACTTACATACCCCCACACATACCCCCACACATACCCCACACACACACACACATAGACAGATAGATAGATGATAGATAGATAGATGATATAACATTCACACTGCAAGAATAGTCAGAGACATAGTTAATAGATCTCGTAGCTTAAAGCTCCTCTCCCAACAGTGTTTACAGAATTCCTTATTACAATTTCACTTCTGGAGAGACTCTGAAATGAATTCTCACTCCTGAGATGCTGGAGTACTTAATACACAAGCCTGAGAAACTGAGTTTAGATTGAAGAAACCAAATAAGAACTGGTGCAGCAGCATTGTCCATTAGCCCTGGCATTGGGAAAGCAGAGGCAGAAACATTCTAGATCCTCGTTGGGTAGTCAGTCTATGCAAAATAGAGACTCTGTCTCTAAAAAAATTAGATTGATCCTTTAATAGTCTCAGATTTCTACACAGGACTGCATGTGTAAGTACACCTAAACTCATATATACAGGGAGGGGGGATTAATCTTCTGAAAATATTTACATTTCTATTGAGTTTGTCCATATGTGTAAAATTAAAACAAACACTATTAAATGTTTTATGGAGATTCTTTTGCACATGACTTCTTTATTCATAAAGTTCCCTTATCTAAAGTGCTCATGTAACTTTAAAGTGATCTTATGACAAATATTTTCTCTTAGTTAGTAGAGAAAGGAACTAGAGTGCTGTCAATTACTGTTCTATTTAATTTTGACAAAGTCAAACACTGAGCCCTTTAGCTGCTGCATCCATATCCAGTTTAGCTTACACTCTGGCTATTTAGCCTCATGAAAGAGTGACATCATATTAAAAGTTAATGAATATTTGATGTTGGAAGTGTTGAGGAGACAGGAGAATTTTGTTCAATACCACCACTATGAGGTCTGCTGTTTATGAAACTGTGGAAAATCCATGAGGCTAGGACATTTGGTTGCATCCCTAATATCTGTTTCTCCTTGTCAAGTAGACATTATTAGGGATTTTTGGATCTTTCTCTTTCCCAGTGTGTTATTTTCTTTGGAAGACAAAGTCTGCAGGAACTGGAAGGTGAAACCTAAATCTATGATGTATTTACAGTTTATAATCTCTGTGACTCTCCACATAGCTCTACTATAGGCATTGTATTAGTTTCATGATAACAAACACATCCCCTTTTCTATCATATGAATGCTACTGTATCAATCATTTTTATCACAACTTATGTTATATCAACAGAAACCACTTAAGAGAGAAAAATTATTCTTTACCTCAGATTCAAAGAGTTCACCTATCATGGAGAATAGATCAGGTAGATATGAGTTGCTCAGATATGCTACCTAGAAGATGGAGAGAGAATGATAGTCCTCTTAATTTGCATTACCAATTTTCTTCCATCTCAACACCCAGCTCACAGGCTGCTGCTGCATACATTCAGAGTGGGTTGACCCACTTAATTTAATCCACACTGGTAATACCCTTATAGACATGTACAGAGGTGTATTTTATTAATCTTCTAATTATTTTTTTAATCTAATAAAATTGACAATCAAGGCTGAATAATTTGGTTTCTATTTGTGTGAGAAAATACAATAGCTAAAAGTAGTTTGGAGAAGAAAGTGTTTATTTGGCTTATACTTCCAGATTGCTGTCTATTGCTGCTGGAATTCAGAGCAGGAACTTGGAGACAAGTATTGAAGACCATAGAGCAACATTGCTTCCTGGCTTATTTCTAATGGCTCATTTGGCCTACTTTGTGAAGAAGCATCTTAAATATGTCTAGGTTTGTATTAGATTGACAAAACCCAAGTGACATCCATCACATTTTCTTGATTGACTTCTCTAGAAGAATATTTCAGAATCTTCTCAAATGATCCTGGGACCTTAGTCTCTTCTTCCTCAAGAAAAGAAATCATTTTTCTTAGTCTAACAATAACAGTATACTTTCTTAGCATCAATTGCCAATCCTATAATGTGAACTTCCAAATTTATAATGTTCTCAAGAGTTTTCTATACTTATAAAATTTCTAATTATATGATTGTGAAAAAGTAGTATGTATTTAAAGTTTTAGTTGCTTGTTGTACAAGAAGAATTGGCTTATACTGTGTATACTTTAGGTTGTAACTTTTTTTTCTTTTTTTATTTTGTATTTATCAAGAAAAACAATAAATTGAATTTAAAATGCTGATAAGTTAACAATAACTATAAAGAAAATAAAAATTATAAGCATGACTTATCAAGGGTAGTAATGCAAATAATTTGCTACACATGATATTACTTTGTGTTCAGCTTTCCCTCTGGATTTTTTTTTCCTATCCCTGTATATCCCCATTCAAGGTCCCTTCCCCCTCCCACCACATCAGGTCCTTTTTTCTTTCTCCAC
The DNA here is from genome assembly GCA_004025045.1 of Sigmodon hispidus. Taxonomy (NCBI): domain Eukaryota; kingdom Metazoa; phylum Chordata; class Mammalia; order Rodentia; family Cricetidae; genus Sigmodon; species Sigmodon hispidus. The sequence continues at coordinate 20,174 of PVIH01019756.1, forward strand.
AACTCCCCATCCCCTCCCTGGGCAGGCAGCAGACAGTCCCATATTCCCACTGATCCAATAAAGCTTAGTTCAGTCTCCACTCCTGGCAAATCCAGTTTTGTCCCCCATCCCTCAAGAGTGATCAGGTGTTCCTATAGGTGTATTGGGATCCGAAGGGTCAGTCCAGGGTGTTTCTAATCCCAAGCTGTTTAATGGTTGTGGTTTGCAGCTTGGGCATGCTTGGCTTTTTACTTGTTAGTTTGTTTAGAGACCACTAATGAGTGAGTACATCCCTGCTTATCTTTCTGGGTTTGTGATACCTCGCTCAGGAGGATATTCTCCAAATCCATCCATTTGTCTGCAAATTTTAGGATATCATTTTTTCTTGCTGAGTAGTATTCCATTGTGTAGATATATACCACAGTTTGTTAATCCATTCTTCAGCTGAGGGACATCTAGGTTGTTTCTAGGTTCTTGCTATTACAAATAATGCTGCTATGAACCCTTATCTATTCAATATAGTTCTTGAAGTTTTAGCTAAAGCAATAAGGGAATGAAAAGAGATTAAGGGGATTCAAATTGGAAAAGAAGAAGTGAAACTATCTTTATTTGCAGATGATATGATTGTGTACATAAGTGACCCACAAAATTCTTCCAAGGAACTGCTACAGCTGATAAACACCTTCAGCAATGTAGCAGGATACAAGATTAACTCAAAGAAATCAGTAGCCCTTCTATACACTAAAGATAGAAGAGCTGAAAAAAAAATAAGAGAAACATTACCCTTTATAATAGCTGCAAATAGTATTAAATACCTTGGAGTAACTATAACCAAAGAAGTAACAGACCTATTTGACAAAAATTTTAAATCACTGAAGAAAGAAATTGAAGAGGATATCAGAAAATGGAAAGCTCTCCCATGTTCCTGGATAGGTAGAATAAACATAGTAAAAATGGCAATTCTACCAAAGGCAATCTACAGATTTAATGTACTGCCCATCAAAATCCCAACACAATATTTCTTGGACCTTGAAAGAACAATACTCAATTTCATTTGGAATAACAGGAAAGCCAGGATTGCCAAAACAATTTTACTCAACAAAAGAACCTCAGGAGGTATCACCATCCCTGACTTCAAGTTATACTATATAGCTACAGTAATAAAAATAGCCTGGTTGTAACTTTTAAATCAAGTACCAAGGATGCGTTGACACAGAAAAGAGACAAGCAATAAGAGCGATTTTGATCTCACTGTCCAAACTACACTAAAATTAAAATTTACTAGTAACAATAAATGTCAAACTTCAATGTGATATTCCCAGGAAAATCTGAAATATTAAAAATAATGTCCCCAGAAAGCATCCTCACTGTTCCAACTTGTGAGAACACATCAGGTAATCTATTTATCAGGAGGCAGCTCCTCAGAAGACACTGTCTCTTTGCTTTGATATTGTACTTCCCGGTCTCTAGAATTCTGAGGGACATACTGCTGTTTTTGTTTATAAGCCACTCTGTTTATTCTAGTTTGGTATTATAAATTAAGATACTACATTAAGCAAAGAAAAAAAGCACATATTAAGACATTTTATCGCATCTATAAACATATAGTAATTTATATACCAATTTATATAATATGATATGATAATATATAATATGCATAATATGTATTATATTCTTTTTTTGAATTCTTTTTTTTTAACTTTATTTATTTATTTATTTGCCTTGGTGTTTGCCTGGAACTGGAACTACAGACAGTTGTTAGCTGCCATGTGGGTGCTGGGAATCAAACCCGGGTCCCCTGGAAGAGCAGACGGTGCTCTTAACCGCTGAGCCATCTCTCCAGCCCCATGTATTATATTCTTATTAGCATATTTATGATATTTCCAGTTTAACTCAGAACTAACATAAAGCATATTGAAACGTTTGTATTATTAATACTGTATCTTTGGAATTGAGTATACATTCTCAGTTCATATTACCACAATTTATTCTCAATTGACTACACATAACCATAAGCTTCCATGTTTGACACCCATAATCAGAACACTGTAGTCTTCTCTTTCTTCTTTCTCACAAATGACCACATGTTTAAAAATGTCTTCACTTAATTTTGTGGATTTGATTGCAATTCAGTTTTCTTAGCCCTTACGGTTTTTGCCCCACTCAGGCATGTCTTTTGCCAAAATCTCCAAGAACTTTCTTATCATGAGCTTTAATGGCAGCTTTTGCCTTTCAGCAGAGTTCTGAGACCAAATTATTTGCCAAAATGAAAGAACTAAAATAATATTAAAGCTACTAAAGTGTTAACTTGGAAGAAAGAAATCAAAAGACACAAATTATCTATGAAATTTCCCCAAAATAGAATACTGCAGAGTCTTAAAACCTTGTTTAAAAGTGTGGAGGATTTGTTGCTCTGGAGAGTCAAGAGAAGCAAGTGAGTAGAGAAGTAACATCAGAAACTCGTCACCTACAGGGCAGGAAAGAACTAGAAGAACAATGTGTTATTGCTTAGATAACTCCTGTGGCTGGCACTGATGAAATAAAATCACCAATAAAATGATGCTTGAGAATCTATGAAGGAATTATTAAGAATATTAAATAATGATTATTCTCTGCCCCATTGTTAACCCATTTCTATTTTTTCCCCATGACTACACTAGCTAGTTTTAGATAAACTTGACACAGCTTCAAAATTTTGAAAAATAACACTTTGGTTGAGAAAAATTACTCCACAACATTGGTCTGTGGGCATGCCTGTGGTTTATTCTCTTGATTAGTTATTACTGTTTGAAAGCCCAGCTCACTGTGGGTGGTGCCACTCCTGGTTAGATTGCCTGGAGTGTTCTTACAAAATGGATTGAACAAATCATGGGGAGCAAACCCATAAGAAGCATTCCCCCACAGTCTCTGCATCAGTTCTGCCCCCCAGGTTCCTACTTCACTTCCTGCCATGACGTCCCTGGACTATGAAATAGAACAAAATAAATTTCTTTCCTCACAAAATTATTTTTGATTCTAGAGTTTTACAGTATAGAAACCCTAACTTTGGGTGATTTTGTACACTTCACATATCTTCATTTGGGACCTTTTGTCTTCTATTATTTTCATTGAGATGATCGTTGTGAAATCTCAAATTTTCTATCTTCCTTTGACTTAGAATGTCAAACTGAAAATTGAAGACTTTCATTTTGCACCAGAAGAAAAAGTCATTGTCTTTTTCCTCACTTTTCTATTCTTACTCAATAAATGATATCTGAATCAAAACAAAATTTCGATCACATTTCTTTTATTTGTTTATCTTATCAACAACATCTACTCTCAACTTACTAGTGACTTCTCAAAATTGTTTCCCTTTCAGAAGCTGCTGCTTATTTCTTAGTTCAAGCCATTTTCATGCTTGGAGCAGCAATTAGGGCATTAGTCTCTTAATTGTTCTCACTGTGGTCAATGTCTTTTCCTTGATACATTTTGAGTGATTACCTTAATATACAGACTCAAACACATCATTTTTCTGCCTACAGCCCTTACAAATCTCTCTATGATGCCTCTCTGATTACCAACCTCATTTTATCATTTCCCTAGCCTCCTGTGGGGTTAATAGTTCTTCAAACTGAAACTTTCTGCTTTTCTTTTCTTGGCATTGGTGCATACAACACTCTCCTCATTTTTTTAGTATGCAATTTGATTTTACCAGAATAGTCCTTTCATACTTCAAGACACCCTTAACTTCTTGTTCTCATATCCCAATCTATCACTTATAGAAAGCACTTTTCATCTTTACTATCTCTTTTTCCATCTCATTCTTTCCTGAAGGAAAAGTGTTCATTTTCTCCTACAGCATATTTGACACATAAAAGACACTTAATATATCATTTAGAATAAATGGATAAATAAACGTTCTAATGAACCTATGACATGATTTTCCCAGCATGTTCACGTAATATTATCATTTTTACTCTGATACACTGCTTCAGTAAAGACTATTCATAAACTTGTGAACCTTTCTTTTCCTTTGAATGTGACACATGGATTGTAAAAAGGCATATTCATCGCAAGCTATTCCTCAGTATTAGTTTTCTCAAAAGTCAAAGAAATGGTATAGAATTCTCTCTACTTTGGGAATATTTATAAATTTCTCAGTAGCTACATCTCCTTATATGCTGTTTGTTAGTTTATTAAAGTGACAAATGGCTGGAAAGAAATTCCATTCAGGTCTGCCCAGCTAATAGTGTCTAGCACCTTCTAACGATCAAAATTCTAGTGAAATAAGTAACAATAGATTACATAACCAAAGAAAATATTTGAATAAAAATTATTAAGTATTAATACTTACTGCAGAGTCTTAAAACCTTGTTTAAAATCTGGAGGATTTGTTGCTCTGAGAAAGTCAAGAGAAGCAAGTGAGTACAGAAGTAACATCAGAAACTCGTCACCTACAGAGCAGGAAAGAACTAGAAGAAAAATGCTTAATACTTAATAATTTTTATTCAGAATCCACTTTCTGAAGAGAAGGAAGTTAGGGAAGCAGGTTAAGGTGTTAGAGGACGTTGTAGTTCTACCTTGAGAGCATGAAAGCTCATTGCTTGTGCAATCACCCTGAAAAAACAATGATGTTGCAAATGTGCAGGGACTCAGTAAACTATTGAGGCTTCATAGCACAGACACTTAAACCAACCAATTAAATTAATGAGAAAAAGAGGATCTTTGAGATAATTCAAAGCCTAATATTTATTACATTTTAGTTTGCTTTGGAGTCCTGATCAGTTATACAGTCCTTGAAAATTCTCTGTTCCCATGAGTCATAAAATGTGAACTTGCAAAGGAGCATGGATACCTATTTGACCCATCTTCAACCCTCAACTTTTTATTGTCAGTATATACCTCAGGGCCCAGAGAAGATTTGTTATTTCCCTAAATCTAGATATATTTTTATGATGCCCCTGTGTCTTAGTTAGGGTTTCTAGTGTTGTGAATAGACACAATGACCACAACAAATTTTATAAAGGAAAAGCATTTAATTGGGTTGGCTTACATTTTTAGAAGTTTACTCCAAAATCATCATGGTGTGACATGGTGGTATGCAAGCAGCCATGGTGCTGGAGAAATACCTGGGTGTCCTACATTTTGTCTTGCAGGCAACAAGAAGTAGTCTGAGACAATAAGTGTGGGTTAAGCATATATGAGACCACAAACCTGCCTCCACAGTGACAGAATTTCTTAAACAATTCCATAACTTCTCCATCAGAGCCATATCTCCCAAGAATGCCACTCAGTTTGTGGGCAATTTTATTGTCAAAGAACCACACACTGACACTCAAATACAAGTTTTATTATGTAAAATGAAAGCAATAGATATTCTTTTTCACTAAGAATCCATGAAGATGGCACTGGTGTTCATGTCATGCTGTTACCTTTCAGTGGTGACTTAAGCAGTTGAAGCCCAGCCAAGATCTTGATCCCTCCCAAAAATGAGCACTCTAGTTCCTTCCCCCTGGCTCAGTGAGGTATGACCAAGAGAGGACTGTAGCAAAAAGAAGAGGCCATGAGGAAAGGCAAGAGACTATTGCTAGTGCTCAACAGGCATCATGACTGGGATCATCAAGTAACACATACTAGACACTGAGAAGACCTAAGACAATACTCAGATTTTCCAGAAAGCCCAAATACAACACAGGCCTTCATTTGACTATGTGTGGTGGGAAGTGAATAAGTAGGTTGTGGAGTCATAGGATAGAAAGAAGCAAGAAATTGAGTAATTAAAACTGGGAACAAAAGATGGTTTGTATGCTATAAAGTGAGACAGAACAGGAGATATGAAAGCAGTTTCTGTACTTGCTTCTTGAGAAAAGCTGAATTACACTGCTTATCCGTAGAGTTAGTAACAAGCAAGAGTGCTAGACAGCCTATTCTTTCTTTAAGAAAACTGACCACTCTATAGGTCACTGTGACTCCCAGATCTGCATCCTACTAGATGATTAATGATGAATAGCAGTACCTGCAGAATGGAGACACACAGCTGATTTAACATGTCTGCTGTGTTTACTTCTCATCACTGGCCTCTCTGATTACCTCTCTTATTGTTTCTAATAAGACTAGATGGCTTTATGTTGAATTACAGTTTTACCCTGCTGTGTATAACTTTGGCCAGAGATTTATTTCTTTTGCAAACTTTGGATTTGACAAACACTTAAAGACACCCAGAGGCACCACCCAATGTGTGATGCACCCACAGCATGTTTCACTAGGATATGTAAGAATGTAATAGGGAGATGAGAGAAAAAGAGAAGCAGAACAGCTTGAGCACTATGAAGAGAGGGGAATCTAGAGACATGAGAGTGGAAAGGAACAAACTGACATGAGTCACTGGCAAAGCCATAGTGAAATCCTTGCCCATGCTCCCACTGAGGGCCATGGCTATGCAATAATAGGGTCTGTGCCAATGTGCAAGGCCCATGTTACTACCACAGACAATATAAATGTCTATTTTCTAAACTGCTGCCTTGGACCACATTGATACCCAAGGCCTGCACAAAGTTTTTTCCACCCCTATTGGCTGCAGTTCTTGGGAGAGCTGCCCTGCATCTCACCCAGGCAGCATAGTGGAGCTGTCCTTGTTGGTGAGGGTATGGATGAACTGGGCCCTAAGGCACAAGAGCAAGAGAACTCATCCAACCCCTTGTTGCCTGTGGCATCGGGTAAGCCAGGTAGAGCAGTGCTGGAGAGCTTACTCTGATAAGGATGCTGGAGAGCTGGAAGTCTGATGAACTTAACAGATTCAGTGCTGAGTTGCCCCCCCACCCAACATCTACCCCATCTATCATCTTCTGAAGCATGGGAAGAGGCCAGCCCTATAGATCCAAAGCTAATTGATCTCCATCACACAGAGCAGAAACAGAAAATCCAAGAGGCATCCTAATGAAAATTGATTATTAATAGTTTAGCCAATGCCAGAGGCTTCAAACCAGATCAATGACTCATTACAATAAACATTTACATGAAAAGATATGTATAGACTAAAGGGTATTCTGTGTGAATCACTGTGGCACATATAGCTTCTACTATGAGGAGTGTGTGTATATGTTTAATTTCATTTAATTTTATTGAGCAGAATTGTAAGGGCAAAGGGCAGATGCAAAGAAAGAAGGAGATGTGTGAGCTGGGGGTGCTTGATATGAGATCCATAAGGAATCAACAATTTTTTAAAGCAAATTTAACATGAATTTAAAAATGGCTAAGAATTGTAATATTTGATTCAGTTTTTCACCAAATATAATTATGCACACAAAGACTGACTGCAACGTGAATTTCTGCTGATATGCATGTCTCTCTATAAAACAGAACTGAAAAGGGCAAACTAAAAATAGTGCGGTTAGCTCAACTGGTAGCACACCTTGTCTCCCTTGCTGTTCATAAAATTCCAAATCACAATGACATGTCATAATTCTCTGTAAATTTTATGGTAATTGCTTACTAAGGAAACACACAGACACATGCATATGCACACACACACACACACACACACACACACACACACACACACACACTAAAAACAGTCAACTGTTTGCAAAAATGTGTCTAACAATGAAAAGAAGTAACCTAAGATAATAAATCTGTAATTGAGGACACTGCATGACAGCGTTCAGTAGAAAGGTCTTACTGTCTTCTTATTTTTCCTACTTTTGCCTAGTTCTCCTGTCAACAAATAATGTCTATGCTTGGCTAGAATGGTGTTCTACCAGATGCTAAATGTCTGGCTGGACAGTCAGAAAGATTCAGTAAAATCACATTAAATGTGTTTATTAGCATTCTCATTTATGGCCTTCCAAAACACTTATATGAACTTCCATTGTACCCCCTACACATCCTTCCTTCTGCACACAATTTGGCGAAGAAAAACCTCAAGCTGTGAATATTTATTTTCAGGTTTTGAACAGCTTTATTGATTTCATTTATTTGCTTGTGTTTTTCTGGTTTTCTTTGATGTATTTATTAATTCCTTTTTAATGACTTCTAACATCTTTCTATAGTTTGTATTTAGTTCATTTCTTGTGCTATAGTGGAATATCCAGTGCTTGCTGTAGTAAACTAGATAGGTTCTAGTGGTGATATTTTATACTAGCTGTTATTGATTGTGTTTTTAGACTGGTGTCTAGGCATCTGAGTTTGGGGTAATTATCAGTATAATTGCTCATTTCTGTGTTTGTTTTGCTTGTGTGGGTGTTTGATTTCTTGGCTTCTGCTTCATCTCTAGATTTTCAGAGAGTATATTGGTGGTGTATTGTCTATTTTACTGTCCATCTTTGTTGGAGTGTTTATGGGGAGTGGGTTACAGTGTTGAAATCTGGGGTACCTTGAGATCAAGGGGAGATGATTTGAGGGATCCACAGCATACATGAAGATGGGCAAGAAGAAGTTGCCTTTGGTGCTCTGTTGTAGTCCTCAGTCAATCCTGAGAATTTTATTTAGAATAAAGAAGGCCCAAGAGCTTCCTATCTGGTCTGGCAGGAATTGCCTGTGGTAAGGCAAGGAGTATCTGCCTGGTTTCAAGAGCAAGTTTTTTAGTAGTCAAGAATAGAACTTGAGAGATCAGTATTTCTAGAATTCATTTTATCAATCACTTACTCACTATCATATTTCACATCTGAGTCTAAATAACCAGATTCCAGTGACTTTGCTTGTAGCAGACATGTGAAAATGCATTGAAAGTAGGCTAGTTTCTTGTGTTTCTAGAATTGCTCTGATATCCTTTGTCTTGTCCCATTCTACTTTAACTTTTATTGAAGGTTTTACTCCTGTATAGGCTCAAGCAGACTATGGTAATACTTGGAGCTATCCTGCTGCTTTCCTAAAATTTGATTTTTTAAATTCCCATTGCTAAATCAAAATCATTTTCTATATAAGAAATATGAGAAATCAGCCTGAACTAGTACTACTTGAGAGATAATAAGCAATCTCACAGGATAAAACATTTCCATATGAATTCTAATATTCTTCTTCTCCATTCAGTACATGGCTGATAGATGCCTTATCTGAGTCTTAAACAAAAACACATGCAAGTATCAGTGCCTAAGTGAGTTCTTCTGCTCTCTTTATGTCTATATATCACAGGGCAACATAGTCAAACCTTAGATTTACAGAACACAACAATGTCTGGAGATAAGATTTTGCAATGGCTATCCAGAGTCTTTTGTCAAAATCAAAATATCTAGGAATAAACTAAAGGGTTGATGGGCAAAGTTCCTAAGAAATGAAAGTCAAAGCAGCTGGGATAGGACAGAAAGAAAAACCTAAAGAGCAATATTTCTAGCTTCTTGGTTGACCTAAGACTGTGTCTGTGACTTTTACCACAGAGAATTCTTTTTTCTTTTTATATCTGGTTCAAGTCCATATGTGAACACACTGTCTAACACCTAGAGAGGAATACATAGACATGGCAACATGTAAACATTATATTCCCAGAAATTAGGAGCTTCTAAAATTGAATGTAGTTGTCAGGTTGTTAGGGAAATACCTCATATATGTGGTAAGAGTAGCATATACTTTCCTAAAAAAATAAAATTGGTCAAGGAAGAAAGTAAAAAAAGGAAAAAAATACTCTTCTGTCCTTTTGGATTTTTCACTGCCCAAAGTAGAATATTAAAATACTTTCAACTTCCTGACAGATAGTAAAATATTCCAGGCAGGGAGCTGCTCAGCTCAATGAGAGTTAATTTTAGAATTGTCTGCTAATGTTGCCTTTTCTATTCTTTCCTGCAGAAATGTTTGTGTCTTAGCCACCAAATGTGTAAAGAAAATGAGCATGTAATGGCTCTCCTGAATTACGGATGTGGTTATCTTTTACTCTGGAAGATAGTCAGTGACTCATTATCATGTGTCTCTTTTTCTCATGTTTTGACAATGTGGAAAGCAGAAAGGGAAGCCTGCTGGTAGAGACTTGGGTAGCATAGATAACTTCTGAGGCTAATAGGGTATGAAATAAAATCTGGTGTCATTTTCTTTATTATTTGTTTGTTATGTTATTGTTATAAAAACTGGGCTATGTCCTTTTTAATGACAGACAGAAAGCACTCATTTATTTAAGAGGAGATGGGAAGTCGGAAGAAACTGGGAGAAGTAGAGGAAGAGCAAACTGTGATTAGAATAATTGCATTAGCAAACAATCTATTTTTAACAAAAGAGGTAAATGTGAGAAAAAAAACTTTTACAGGTAAAATGACCTAATAATTATATTCATTGGGAGAATTGTTTAAATATGTGTTCATGACCTCATATCTTGACTTCATGAATAAGCATTTCTTAGAGTGGTTATTCAAAATCACTTTTGAATATGTCTCTCATTTATCATGATCTTCCATTGAAGCCCTATCAAAAGAGGACATAGCATATGGACAGACACTTAAGCCATGCTTTTGACCTCTCTTCTCACTTACAAAATTAATTCCTTAACAAACATGCAAAAGGTCCAGATTAAAGCTGACCTCTACAAAAGAGATACAAAATACTTCTATGTCTTCATATGTCAATAGACTATTTTCTTTTTTTCTTTTTTTTATTATTATGAATAAAGAAGTCACATTTTCTATCCTTGTATATCCTTATTCAAGGTCCCTTCCCCCTCCCACCACATCAGGTCATTCTCACTTCTCCACACCTCCCCATCTCCCCATGGGCAGGTGGCAGTCCCATGTTCCCACTGTCCCAATATTGCTTAGTTCAGTCTCCACTCCTGGCAGATCCAGTTTTCTCCCCCCAACATCAAGCCTGAGTCATGTGTTTCTCTAGGGGGAGTGGGATCCAAGGTGTCAGTCCAAGGTGTTTCTGATCCCAAGCTGTTCAGTGGTTGTGGTTTGCAGCTTGGGCATGCTTTGCTTTCTTTCTTTTTGTTGGATTTTGTTTTTGTTTAGAGTCCACTAATGAGTACTGGCTTCCTCGTACAGCAGATGGGAACAAGTACAGAGACCCACAGCCAGACATTATTACACAGAGAGTGAGACTTGCAGCACTTAACTCTAAATGAATGTCTTCAACAAATCCTTTCCTTTGGTGTTCAGGGAAATACTGTGGAAGAGGCAGTGAAAAGACTGTAAAGAGCCAGAGGGAATGGAGAACACCAGAAGAACAAGGCCCTGTAAATCATCTGAGAAATGTTCTTATGAATACCTAGAGGCTGAGAAAACAAGCACGGGGCCTTGACGTGTCTTCACCACATCCTCTGCTGTTATACAATGATTTATAGTTTATTTTTTAATTATATGTGTGTGTGTGTATTTCCATGTATCCCTCTTGCCCACCCTCCTTTCCCTCTCAATTCCTCCCAGTCCCCTTCCCCACCCTAGCTCCCACTCATCTCCCAAGGAGGGCAAGGAGTCCCAAGGTGGGTCAGTTCAGTCTGGTGTAGCCATTTGGGGTAGGTCCAATTCTCTTATCCAATATGAGGTCTGGGTTAGGTGTTCTTCTGTAGGGATTGAGGTTTAAGATGTCAGTTAATGTACAGGAACATAGTCTGATTCTACTCCAAGAAGTCTACATACTACCCATACCATTCAACAGTTATCTACCTTTGCAGGTTTTAGATCCTTTTCCTAAATGATCCCTAGTGGCTGTTTTTCATTCAGTGAGCTCCCAAATACTCCATCCAGCCATCGCTGTGGGAGTCCTGCTCCTCATAATCCCAAACTCTTTACTCATATATACCCTTCACACTCTCTCTTTAACTGGACCAGGAGCTCAACCTGATGCTTAACTATGTATCTCTACTTCCACCTTTATTCATTACTATATGGATATTCTATAGTGACACTTAGGGTGATCATTTATTTGAGTATAAGGAAAGTCTTGTTTAGGTGCCCCCTTCACTATTGGTTGAAGTCCTAGCCAGGGACATCCTGTGGGTTCTTGGAGGTTTCACTAGCACCTGGCCCCTTTGGAGCCCAACATTGGCTTCCTCTATAAAGATATTAATCTCTCTTTTTTCTCCCTCTTTGTTACTCCTCTCACTTAACTATCTCCTTCTCCCACGATTTGTTCTCACCACTCCTTCCTCACTATCCATTTTGATCCCATTTTGCTCAGGAGATCTTTTCTATTTTATCTTCCAAAGAGGATCTCTGCATGCTTCTTTTAATTTTTTTCTGGTCCCAATCTGTTCAGTGTTTGGGTATTCTTTGCTTTTTATCTAAAATTTACTTCTGAGTGAATGCATCACATGCCTATATTTATGGGCCTGTATTACCTCATTCAGGATGAAAACCTCCAAATCCATTTGTCTGCAAATTTTAATATGTCATTTTTTTTCTTCTGAGTAGTATTTCAGTATGCAAATGTATTGTAATTTATTAATCCATTCTTCAGTTGAGGACGTCTAGGTTGTTTCCAGGTTCTTACTATTACAAATAATGCCTTGGATCAGATAGTTTCAGTGCAGAATTCTACAAGACATTCAAAGAAGAACTAATACCATTACTTCTCAAACTGTTCCATACAATAGAATCTAAATGAGCATTGCCAAATTCTGTTTATGAGACTACAGTCACCCAAATGACCAAGGCACTTAAAGATGCAACTTAAAAAAGACATCCAGAGAAAATTGCAGACCAATCTCCCTTATGAATATAGAGGCAAAAATACTCAATAAAATACTAGAAAACCAAATTTAACAACTTACCAAAAAATCATTCACCACAATTAAGTAGGCTTTATTCTAATTTCATTTTATTACATAGAACTCCTAATTGTGTGAACAAGTGTGCCTCTAATTCCTGTGCTTCCTTTGGGCTCTTTTCTCTCAATTGGCTTGCCTTGTCCAACTTCAATGAAACATTATCTCTTAGAAGCCTGTTTTTGTCTTATGAAGACTTAAAGGGAGTGGATCTGGATAGAAGAAAAATTGAGGAAAAAACTGGGAGAAATAAGAGAAATCTGTAATAATGATATTATATGTGAGAAAATAATCTATTTTAAATAATGTGGGGAAAAGCATGACAAAATAAAAATTTATAACTAATACTACTCTGATCAAATAATAAAGTTTACAAACATTATTTTTCTACTGTTTCAAGATCAGACAAGGCAAAACATGGTGGAACAGCCATTGTAGTTATGATATGAATTAAAGTAATCCTACTGGAAACAAAGTTAAGGAGTGATACACCAAGACACATTGTCAAGATATTGAACTCACTAAGAAGTTCCTCATCTGATAGCATTAGATGTACCAAACCAACAGATGAGCAATTCTTAACATGTAAGTGGAAGAAAAATACAATGACATAAACATTCAATTAATTAATGAAAGTACAACAGACAGGGTCTGAAAGCTAAAAAGTTGAAATATAAATACAAACAAAAGCCAAACTTTCCTGACATGACTGTTGACTTGTAGGTGGGGATGGCAAATCCATTCATGGAGGTGAAAGCGATAGTCGATCTCACTGACATTCTTCTGAGAATCCTTGGCAGTCACCATCTCCACCATGTCTGGCACAATGTTGATTTTCATCTTGTTCTTTTCATACACTGATCTGTACAGGCGCTGTGAAAGTCAAATTGTAATCCCATTACCAGGGAACATGCTGTGTCATCATGGAATGTCTGTTTTCTCCAGTTCATCGAAAGCCATGGAGATGGAAGCTGGAATTTTCTTGCATTTTGTATATATTAATACAGGGATATTTAAAAAAAAGAAATAAAATTCATTAGACTGGTGCCTGATATCTCAGAAGAAACCTTAAATGCCAGGGGAAGGATGTGCTGATATATTGCAGGTTCAAAAAGAAAGTAACTACCAACCAAAAATATGCTCACAAAATTATTCTTTTATATATATACATATGTACATATATATATATAATTTTGTGATTTTACATCATGGACCCCACCAAATTCAGTTATCAGACCTCTCAGGTTCATGCCCACTCCTATGATCTTCTCATTTACAAAAACGCCCATTGATGCTGCTCATTTAGTTACTGGAGCATAAATAAACTCCCTGCGGCCAGACCCTTAAAGAAAACAAGTCTTCAGATCCATCCATTTGCCTGTGAATTTCAGGATATCATTTTTTCTTACTGCTGAGTAGTATTCCATTGTGAAGATGTACCACAGTTTGTTAATCCATTCTTCAGTTGAGGGACATCTAGGTTGTTTCCAGGTTCTTGCTATTACAAATAATGCTGCTATGAACATAGTTGAGCTAATACCTTTGGAGTGTGAATGTGCCTCTTTAGGGTATATACCCAGAAGTGGTATTGCTGGGTCCTTGGGGAGATTGATT